>JBBPKW010000089.1:18050-31557 GCA_038089475.1 Boletus aff. vermiculosoides | reverse complement strand
AAAAAGAGTTCAATGTCCTCGAATATTTCATCGTATTCATCGGGTAGCTGGACATCATGTTTGACGAGGTAGTCCCACCTAGAAGAAAACACGTCCATGCCTCCCACAACACGCGACACACCAAACTGTCGAGGGCAGACGCACCATTTATCGAAACCGAGGGGCGGTGCTCGTCTGTACCGCCGTTTGTACTCTGCAACGGCTTCGTCGAGCGTTTTGCTCGCCCGTGCGCGTTTCGCCTCCCATGCAGCCTCAGCGTCGCGGATCAGTTGGAATATGGGGTGGGGACCCTCGGGGTTGACGACAAGGAGTCCGTCGGGGGTGATGGTGTGATTTCCGAGGGGTCTTCTCTGGGGTTCTGTGTGCTCCAGTGCTGGCGCCGATTCTGACCCTGGCGCGTCCCCGAGGTCCAAGTCGACGAGCTCTCCTGGGACGACCGGACCGCTCACCAAGCCGATCTCTGGATCAATGCTGAGATTGATTTCAAAAAGCGCGTCAAACGCGAGCTGGACGGGCGAGGGACGGGAGCGGAGAGTGTGTGGCGCTAAGAGGTTATGGAGGAAGAAGGCGAACACCGAGGCTAGCAGGACCGTGGTGAGCGATCGCTGTGAGACACGGTATCTCAAGCCCATCCAGCCAATGATCATGTGCAAACACCGATAGGGGTGGTGGGACAGGGCACTGGGTACAGCTATAAAGAGACGAGAGGGGGGAGAAGGGGAAAGCAGAAATAGAGAGCGATGGAGCGTGGCGTTCCTATAATCAGTTATGGTTAGTTTGGTGACCGGACCATTCGATGAGGCAAGTCGTCGATAGATGGTCTGGTGACCAGACCAGGATCCTAAAGAGGCAAAGAAGCAAAGTCGTCGAGCCGTCTATCGACGGTTTGCCTTGTGCAACCCCCTTTAGATGCCGGGCTGGTCACCAGACTAGTTGATGAACGGTCCTGTAAATTTCGCTGAGGCGCAAGGGGAGATTACTTGCCTCATGTCTGGTCACCAGACTAAGTCGTGGTCGCGATCAACTTGGCCGGCTCACACGGGCGCCCCCCAATGATCACCCAGATCCTTGCCGAGTGCTACGAGAAATGAGACAGTTGATACGCATAGATGGAAGGGATCGTGAATACTTGAGAACCTGGCACATCACTAGCCGGGATTCGCCACTCGTAGATCCATACGAGCAACGGGGCTGCGAGGCCTTAAGGACCCGGCGGTCACCGCCATGTTGGGATTCGACCATAAGCATCATTCAAAATAAGTACAAAAGTAAAATGAACTTCAACAGTTGTGCTCTGTGACATGGTTTCATATTGAGTCGGTGGGATCAGTTTTCCGTTGGGGTAAAAGTCAGGGAGGGGGCAGATGTCATGCGTTTCGAAGAGTTCCTCTAAGTATGGCTGCATACGAGAGGCAATGGGCCAAGTTGGCAATGTAAAATGAGGGGCGAGAACATCGTGAACGTCGTCATCTGAGGTTATTGCGCCTGAAATTTAGAAACAGGCAATAGACGGAATGTCAAGATAACGACGCACCTCATGTTGTTATCACTTCATCATTCACAATCTCGTTATCGTTGGCATCTTCGGATGGAGGGATAGCTTCTTGCAATTGGCATGAAGTTTATGGCGACGTTCAATGTCGAAACCGACCTTGACATTGCCAATGCCAAATGGAGTTCGAGGGGAGATCATCAGGATTGTCCTAAATGATCACGAACCTCATTACTCACCTTCGGACCCAATTGTTCACCTTGCGGCAGCGCATACCTACATGCATACGTGCTCGTCGAGAAGCAGAGCACTATGAGCAACGCAACAATAGACATTGCTGCACCTCCTACTGGTCACTTACGCCATTAAACGCTCTTTCTTACTATTGTCGCCCCTGCTCAACCTGCATTTGGGTTTGACCGTTATCGTTACGAACGAATGATCGAGGACGTGTAAACCGAAGATGAACCCAGGGAGTCGGGGTCACGGAGCCCGTGTCTGCACCTGCACTCAAGAAGTTGCATAAAAGGAAGAAAACGTAGGCGTGTGGAACAGGGGCGTGCTGACTCAGCGCATGAATATCCTTGGTCAGCGACTTTGTTGTCGTCGCGTATCCCTTCAACGCATCCCGGGTCAATGGTTGGAATCCCTCACAACGAATCTTCGGCACAAGTCCACCCGTATCTCGAGCTCTTGATCCAAACTACAACAAGTTATGGATGCGTGGCCACTTCCCGCCGGGGCCGAACAACTTTCAGAGGAAATTCGTGCCCTCTTTCTTAACATCCCCATCGCGTATCGCAAAGTCTTGAAGCTCGAAATGTTTAGCGACGAGAAAATAAAGTTTAGCGATGGTGATAATTTTGATGTATGCCTGAATCCTGGGGTACCTGTTAATCCATGGGCTTTCGGACAAAGCCCGGAGAACTGTCGCCGATCAAGTGGTTTCCTGTGAGAATGACGATCGGTTGGCAGGAAACGGAAAGTATTACCTTGACCACTGTATTCGTCCATGTAAGTTTTTTCCATGTCCTGTTTGCTGTCATTCTAACAGTCAACAGTCCAAAAGCTTAGGGCGCGTACACCCGCCGCATCCTCCTATTCTTCGGGTCTCGATGAGGTAAAGTCGACGACCTCGTTAACAGAATCCCCAAAGTCACATGGGTTTGCGAAACAACGAGTGAGTGCACTGATCATGTCGTTCATTCGCAGGTTGACAACGCCTCTCCCTTTCCCTTTACTAAGGCCCTGGTCCGGGACGGACACCGCTGCCCTGTCACTGGAAACCACGAACGTTCTGCGGCAACATGCAATCAGAAGGTTGAGGAAGAGGCCATAGCTGCCGGGGCACGGATTATTTCAACTCGGTGCGCTCACATATTCGATTCTTCCATCAATTCGAATCCGGGGAATGAGGGCATCGACAGGGTATATTTTTCTCCCCTTTTTGCTGTTTTTGACGCCACCAACGTTATTCGTGTAGCATGACTACGCTGCGGCCGTGTGGGGAGTCATGAAACTGTTTGGCTACAATGATATACCCGACAACCCGAATGGCGAAAATATCCATCGCCTAGATAATATCTTAACATTGGATGGCAGTATGTACTATTTTTTCAACCAATTAGAAATCTGGTTTGAGGCCACGGTGAGTACTATTCTGTTATTCAGGCTGTATGGCGTTGGGACTAGAGGTTTCAGGGTGAGCAGGATGAGTATAGGCTTGGGGCGACACGTCCAGGATTCATCTACAAGTTTAAGCAACCTGTGAAATTCACAACTCCAGATCCCATCAAGTATCCCCTTCCATCACCACTGTACCTCCACATTCATGCTACGTGCGGGAAGATTGCCCATCTGTCGGGAGCTAGCAAATACATCGACGAGATCTTAACGGACCTCGAAGATATCAAGGTTCTGTCGAACGACGGTGCTTCTGCAGACTTGAATATCTTCTTCCTTGGAGTCATGAACTTTTATCTTACTGATCCGTATTTCGTGTACCCTACCTAATTCCCTGTATTGCCTCTTAGCTTATTCACAACCTTCAATAAGGCACGGCGCTTTGATCAAGGGTCCGCCAACGCCTCTCGCCAAGAATTCGGGGCGGGAACGATGTATTTGGTCAAAGGCTGTACGGAACAGTCCAAGCATCCAACGATCGTGTCGTTGGCGGCGCATGCATTGGACAAAAGCATTACGGGTGCTATTCGAGAGCTAGGTACGAGGTTTGCATTTAGTGTCTCCCAGAAGGCACGTACGCAAGTAACGAAGGTGCCGGTTAACGTCGATCGAGAGGGAAGTTTCCCTGAGGCATGCATACATGGCTTTTTTCCATCCGTGTCGTGAACCTACCCCTGATGAAAGCAGACTTCAAATCCGGCAAAAAGTTGAAGCACGCCACAAAAAAAGACTCGATTTTAAATACTGTTAAACATACCACACCCAGGACACGTCACAAAAGGCACCTTTGGAAATCATGATCAGACGGACCTACATGGATACGAGACGCAAAACAAAGGAAAAAAGGGGTGCAACACCTTGATCAAACGGCGTTCATCTGGCGTTCTAACATCTTGAGATGTTCCATTCCACATGCCCCCTTTAACCAATCATTGACCAGCAGACAACTGCGTGCCTGCGTGCACCCGCTCACGTCGCACACTGGTTTCTCTTCCAGTGGCACCTTGGTTTCCGAGGGTGCTGTGGTGTCTTGTGACAATACAGAGATAGGGACCAAGAGCGTGAGTTTCATTCGACCATCAGCTTCCCGAAAAGCAGGCTCTGCGTCGCCGAGCAGTCGCTTTGTGGTCGATACCCGCCGGTACATAGTACGTATGAGCTCGACAGGCTCGAACACCTCTCCCTCGGGTACCTCCGGACCGTCCCGGGTAGACTGCACGACGGCGGGGGTAGCGGACACCGGGGTGCGATCGTCCGCAGTCGACAACACGTTGCACTATTCTTTGACTTGGACTGTTGTTTCTTGAGCAACTGGTTGATCGTCTCTGCCTGTCCAACATAACATGCACATGAGTGACCCCGCGCGCGCGAGTGCACAAGGTGGGTTATAAACACGGCACCTTTGCGTCCTCGAGTTTCTTTTCCGTCAGGTTCTTGCGCTTACGGGCGGTTTCTTCCCATCGTAGTGCGATCTCGGATTCCGTGGGTTGGTTCTTCTTGCGAGGGGATTCTGCTGGGGTGAATGTGAGTAGGGGGGATCTGTGAACGACGAGAAACTGACAGAGGGAGACGTGGGATGAATCGACCACGCTGGCGAGGACGGCTTGACGGGAGGTCATCGGACGGACGGAGCCACCCACTACTTCATCTTCATCGTACTCACCTTCCGTTCCAATATCAATGTCTGCAAAGACAGCCGTTTGGTGAACACGGGGACATGATGTATGTCAATTCATTCGTACCCCTCGAATGGGAGGGCGCCCGACTCGGTTCGCCGCTGGGCGTAGACGCCCCTCTACTACAAGATTCGTTCGAGTTGATAATCTGAGGTAACTTGAACTTTATCCTCAGGCGTGGTTTGTGCGGTGAGGGCGGGGGAGAAAGTTCGTCTGATTCAATATCCCGCGCAGAATTGAGTTGGACCACGGAGACAATAAATTGGGGCCTGACCTCGCCCAGCTCTGGCTCTTCTTCTTTCTCGTCTTCCTCATCCTCTGGATCGATCCCGGTGTCATCCTCGTCGTCAAGTTTGGTGTTGTCCTCGCAAATCATACCCATGTCTGAACCCTCCCCCGAGAGCTCTATATCTATATAACAATAAAGAAAAAAGGCGCAGCCGATTTGAGCCGCTCGCAAGGTGGACCTAAGGACGTTGTTTTAAAAATAAATTTACCGCTCTCACGTTGACGTTCGACGTTTTCCTCGTCTTCTTGACCGGAGTTCATTTTCAAACCCCGACAACTCGAAACCTTGCGCCCTGTCCAATAAGTTACGGTATGGCTTCCACAGCGAACGACACACAGGTGCTCAACGACGAGCGCGATGAGCACGACAAGCTCAAGACACAACCGGTCACTGACCCGCACTTGGACAGTCCCCGATCGCCCGCTTGGAAACGCGCCGCACTTGTCGCTCTCCTCGCCATCCTCTTCTCGCTCGCCTTTTTCCTCAGACCGGGTATCAAACCCACAACCAACATTATCCACGCCTCTCGGTTCGTCCCAACCCAAACCTTCCCACGTTTCCGCTCGCCTCGCAGCCGACGCCGATAGGTACTTGAAAGAATTCAAGTATCGACCCGCTGCGAGTCCGGTGATCGCAGAGCGACTCAAGTACGGGAATGAGGTTACGAAGGGTGCTTCTGACGCACTAAAAAGACTGGCATAAGTTAGGTCGTGAGCGTGCCGCGTGCGTTGGTCATGCGCGTGACCAATGACGCTCTCGCCCCAATTGGCAGTACGCTCCCCGGGCTCTCCTCTTTTTCTTATTGGTTTTTCCATTTTCCATGCATTTACGATACCTCTTGCATTTTTATTCTGTTCTGCCTTGCATGCACACGGATAATATTGGTTTGTAGTCTTGCGATCCGGACAGACGAGTCTTGCCGTCGATGGAATCCTTCGTGGTAGGTCGTCCTATTTTCGTAACGGGCCTATGAGATCTGCGCAGATCCCCGCTAAATTATGCTTCGACAAGGGGGAATGACACGCTTGAAACCGACGTTTCGTTCACCGGTCTGACACATCTGTGCCTGTTTCATCTTTCTTCGCTCGTTCGACCAATGCAAGCTCGGGGCTGTTCGGTACTGCAGTGTCCAGATCTAGTAAACAGGTTCTACACCAATACAAGAAAAGAAGAAAAAGAAAAAAAAAAGAGGTACCCCCTTTCTTGACGAATCAACCCAAGTAATCCATCGATTCCCGATCCAGGCTCGTCACCCGTGCGTACTCCAACATTAAGCTAGATGCCACGCCGCCACGTCAGTGTCCACTCCATCCGTTCATGGCTCACGTACCGATATAGATAGGCAGTCATATCTTGGCGCCTCCAAAATCGTTGACTCCATTCTCGCCCCGATTTCGCGATCCGCGCCGCCAATTCATCGTGAACACGGAAAAAAGCCACTGCATCGTACAGGTCTGTGTAGGACACCTGGATCGGCACATAGTGGACCCACGGTGCGATGCGAGACATGTACCTAACAGACAGTCAGTCCACGCCCAGAATCGGAGATACTTAAGCGTTCGTGCGCACCATTCTGGATAGATGGTTGCCTTAAAGATGAGGGCGTTGCTCGTCATGAGACGTTTAAACCGACCCGACCAACCATTTCCGTCAACCTAGGGTCCACGGACTAGTGAAGGAAATATGGGTGACATAGAGTGACCGAAACTCACATCGAGTATAAACTTGTACCGCCCCTCCTCGTGCCGTTTCTGTGCCCTCCGAAACTCCCACAAAGACTCCATCTCATCACACGTTCCCCCACTCTCATTGCACGCAATCGGTTTACCTGAAAATGCAACGTCCATCCACGCCGGATTGATAGATGCGAGCCGGACTGTCTCCGGTTTGCCGACGGGGACAGACTCTTCCCTGGGCACGCCCAACACGCTGATATTTCCCTCGAGCGCATTCGCAAATGTGACGAGTCGTTCCCGATGACCATGCATCCATAACGAATCTGGGGATGCGTATATCCCTGTCGTCCTTCCCCTCCACCCCAGCCTCTCATCCACCTTGCGTTCCCATGGGACATCTCCCTCGAATGCCCCGTCCGAGTATGGATCCGGATCGATGTCGTACCTCCACCCATACGGCACAGGCGGACGAATATCGTGATGGAGTAACGTCGAACAGAGCGAGAACCGCGGTACGAGTGTTCGTTGTGGGTGAGGCCCCGTCATATGGGAGATGAATTGGCCGTGCGTGGTGAGCAAAGAGGGATGTGTGCATGGGTCCATTGCGTCTCGATGGGAAGCAATAAAGGTCCTGGGGGACGAGTGTGGAAAGGGTGGATTGGTATCCGGGGGTGGCAGTATGGGGGGATGGAGGCGAGCGGGCGAGTCGGGGGCACATGCTTGGACCCAGCCTAATTCTGTGGTTGGAGGTAAATCGGCGCGTGTGAGTGCTGCAAGAGAGACAATTGTATGTTACAAAAGTGTTCAAAGTGCAACAAACGGATGGACAAACTCATCCCGTTGGCAGCTGCCTCGAGCGCTATCGTCTTGACCCACCAGTCGGATAACATGTTGGGGTTATCAAACGGAGAGAATGCGATGCGTAACGGGGGTAAATCCTGTTCTACCTCGCGGACGAACTCGAGAATATCATTGACCGTGTCTTGCAACCCCTGTCTGTCTTGCGAGAGGGTCGAACGGACGATCTCGAGTCGAGGATGGGTCTCCGTCTTCTGGATAGTCACGAGGTCCCCGCGTATCTCAAGCTCTCCTTGTGTGAGGGCCAACTCGGCCGGATCGATCCCCCAAAAGGGTTCAATGTCCTCGAATATCTCATCGTATTCATCGGGTAGCTGAACGTCATGTTTGACAACATAATCCCACCTATATAACAATCACGTCCATGTCTCCCGCAGCACACCAAATCGTCAAGGCAGGCGTACCATTGATCGAAACCGAGGGGCGGTGCCCGTCTGTAACGTCGTTTGTACTCTGCAACGGCTTCGTCGAGCGTTCTGCTCGCCCGTGCGCGCTTTGCCTCCCATGCAGCCTCAGCGTCGCGGATCAGTTGGAATATAGGGTGGGGACCTTCGGGATTGACGATGAGGAGTCCGTCTGAGGTGATGGTATGATTTCCGAGGGGTCTTCTCTGGGGCTCTGTGTGCTCCCGTGCTGGCGCTGATGCTGGCGCCGGTTTTGACCCTGGGGCGTCCTCATGGTCCAAGTCGACGAGCTTCCCTGGGACGACCGGACCACTCACAAAGCCGATCTCTGGATCAATCCCGAAATTGATTTCAAAAGGCGGGTCGAACGCGAGCTGGGCACGCGAGGGACGGGAGTGTGGCACTAAGAGATTACGGAGGAAGAGGGCGAACACCGAGGCTAACAGGACCACAGTGAGCGATCGCTGTGAGACACTCCACCTCAGACCCATCCAGCCAGTGATCATGTGCGAACACGGATGCGGCGGGGTGGTGGGACAGGGCACTGTGGGTGCAACCGTAGCGAGAGACGGGAGGGAGGGAAAGCAGAAAAATAGAGAGCGACGGAGCGCAGGTTTCCTATAATCAGTCGTGGACGAGAACAACTTGACCGGCCCCCGCGGGCGCTTTTCAATGATCACCCTGATCTTTACCGAGTGCTACGAGAGATGAGACAGTTGATGCACACCCATGGAAGAGATCATGAATATTTGAATACTTGAGAACCTGGCACGCCACTGGCCGGGATTCGCCACCAGTAGATCCCTATATATGAGAAGCGGGGCTGTGAGGACCCGTTGGAATGATTCGACCATGAGCGTCGTCCAAAATAAGTTCCCAGTCGCCACTCTTCTGTGTTTCATGTGGTGTGCCGTTCCGTGGGGAAGGTCGGAGAGCATACTACAACCGTGACGCCGGCATTGTGCGTCCCCATCGAGGTATTTCTTGATTAAATAGGATTCGGAATTGGACAGATCGCAGTCTCGGACAGTAGCAAGTGGCAAGTACCCGCGGCCCCGCGTGCCATGTGTGAACGCTTCCTAGAATGGTCGCCGGTTGGATGCCACATCACACGCCACAACATACACAATCACCCGTAGAGCGCGCTACAGATCGTACATTCGTGCTGTAGATATTGCAACAGGAATCAGGATGGATTGACAGCTGCTCGGGGTTATGTAATTAGTTACTAGGTCGATCTTCCGACCACTATGTAGCTCCGAGAGTCTAAGGGACAAACCTGTGTAATACGACAAAAAGAAATCACGCAAAGAAATGGACATGTGGTAAAAATGGTAGTTACCCCTATCATTACCATAACAGGAAGCAGTTTCTGTTGGTCGCTTTCCCACGATTATGGGCGCTGACAGTCTGAGAGACCAAGGTAACTCGGAAGTGCCGCAGCGAGAAAAACACAAACAAGTCGTTTATTTTGACCAATCGCCTACACTTGACTTACACTTTCTGTCGTGAGTTCTTTCCCATGTAATTATGAGGGTAGGTGATGTCTATTTGCGTGATTCTCTGCTCATCTGCTCGTCGAATTAATATATGGGAAACCTGTCCCCAAGGGTCCACGTACCCTCTGCTTTCAAGTTTTCTCCCACTTCCACTGTCAGCTCCTGTTACAATGAGTTCAGGGTTATCAGTTGCACGCCTTGAGGAGGCAGAAGCAGCAATCAAATCCGAGCATAGTCACTATCGAGCATCCAAGGGTGAACGAGCTCTGGGTGCGATTGGTGCGTTCCGTCTTCCCTCCAACAAAGTGTAGTGATTACAATGTTTATGTGTATTGAACCTGCAGAAAACAAGGTATCGGCCGTCTCCAGCAGTGAGCTGGTTTCAATAACGCAAAGCACCATGCCAACGGTTTCTCCCAGTGCTGAGTTCTCAGTCGTCAAGAACCGCATAAACAGCTTTGTCGAAAACAGCAGGATCCTTATTAGCGTGCTCGATGAGGTTGGAAAGGCACATCCTTTTATTCAAGGTCAGTTTCGACTCCTTCATCCGGCTGATGAAGTAGCCTCGTGACCTTGGACACCTTCATAGCCGCACTAGTAGTCTTCAAGGCTGGAATTAAGCTAGAAATTGAACGTCAGCAGAACGATCAGAGGGTGCGAGCGTTACACTTGACGATGTGTGACATGATGTCTGTCCTGAAGCTGTAAGTTGCCTACTTTGACCATCTCTCTGTGCAACTGACAAAAGCGACAAATACAACCGTCAGACTCAAGGAAGTCACAAGTCCTAAGGAACTTGATGGGCTTACGCGGCTCCAAGGACGAATGGGTCAGATTATTGATTCCATAAAAACCTGTGCGGAACTGTGTTGCTGTTATTACAAATGCCATGTCGCCAGTATGTACCCAAGTCCTCACTATCTCCCTGACTGAATAGTACGCCGTCTTTAGTCAAATTCTTCACTAGTACGAAGTGGCAACAAAGGTTTATCAGCTTAACGGAGGAATTCGCGGCCCACCAACATGCTATCCAATTTGATCTGCAGATGTACATCAGCAGCGAGGTTACCAATACAAACGAAACGCTCTTGACGCTGAGCAAGAACGTGACCAGCATGATGGAGATGGTCTTCGATCGCATGCAGTCCCCTGAGGAGCGCGAGCTTTCCAAATTTGTACAGAACAAAGGCGGCGTAGCTACTTCACGGGACAATAAACTATTACAAGAGGTCATAATCAATTTTCAGCAACAGCAGAAGGAAGACAAGATGCCAACCAAGGGAGGCCCAGTGTCGGATTTTCTTGGCGATCTTGCCAAATTCAAGAAGGAGCTAAACAAAGAGATTGGCGACATTTTGGAGGAAAACGGCAAGGTCTTCCACAGAAACTTTGAGGCAATCGAAATCAACCTCAGGGAAGTCAAAGAGACTATAATTCACAAGGAAGATCGAATTATTGAGACGATCCTGGCTGTGAATCGCGGTCCGCAGGAGCGTATCAAGGACAAGGTAAGTACGCGCGCCCAACGAAATTCATGAGTATGCTGACAAGGAACCATGCCGCAGGATCTCTACCATATCTGGCAAGAGATGGTAAGCACACAAGCGCGCTACACTGTTGATACTGATCCTGATACTCTCATGCGACTATCCAGGGCTGGAGAGGCAGCGTAAAGGCAACGCATCTCATCATGGCAATCAATGATCATTTCTCTGGAGGTTTGAACGTCGCAATCAACGAGATCCACACGATTGCCAACGAAGCTAACCCAAGGTCCCCAACGGAGAATCTCAAAGATATTGCATCCATAGCTCAACACGCAGTCCCTGCCACACCTGCTGAAGATTTGTGGTCGTTGCGGTATATCACCGTCCATCGTGCACAGCCTTTGATAGAAGCGATTGACGGCGATGGGTCTTCATTTATTACCGTGAACGAAATGAACAAATTCACTACTGCTCGCCCAAAAGGTTGGAGGTATGTCCCACGCGCAACAATGTCTGGGACAAGGGCTGATGGGCTTTACTAGTCTACCGCGGTGGATCGCGTACTGGACCATGGGCTTTGAAATGACTACTCAGTGGTACTACCGTCGCATACGCCGGCTCTTTTCCCTTCTCTCTGACTCGTCAAAGGATGTCCTGCCGGCTAATCGAAAGTTTGTCAGTCAGTTCATGGATTCTTGGTCTATCTGCGCTACCGAATTCCTCCTTGCTGGCTGTCGGGACGTCAATGATTCCGACGGTATAGACTGGGCTCATGATAACCTTTTCCTCAAGTTTAAACCCTGGGTGCTTGATAATGAGAAGAGGATGAACAAGACTCTACGAAAATTGGTCTACTATATAGACCAGGATAATACCTTGAACATTGTAACTGGGGGCGGTCGGCCAGAAACAGTGAGCATCACTCTGCCTGGGGCTACGTATCTGCGGCCTGTCGCTGACATACCTTTTTTTTAGTATGTAATGCCCCTCCTCTATCTATTGATGGAGAGGAGTCACACGGTAATGAAACGGGCACACGATGTGGTTCTGCACCGTGGAGAGTTAAAAATTCTTGAATGCTCCATGTACTATGTACACAATGCTATTCGTGGCCGTGTGGGAGAACTGCAAGGTAAGGATTCTCATCTTCTTCGTTGCGTCTTGTCAGTGATTTGCAATGGCTGATTGTGATGACAGACGTCTATAAGCTCCAAAACATCAAGAAGGAGGAGAAATTGCAGACAATCTTCTTTGGTTTGGTACGTTCCCCCTTCCATCCGATGCTCGATGGTAGTTGACAGTAGCTCCCTGTCTTTAGTACACTTATACCTTTGAGGGACCAAAAAAGGGAGAGTTCTGGATGCAGGATCCCGGTCAATATGATGCGATACATGAAGAACCACCAAGTGACTTAGATATCCCGGAGCCGGACCTCTACTATCATGATAAACCGCAAATCGAGGAGCTGGACTTGGACACTGGTTTAACGAACTCCGATCCGGAGTCATCAGACAGTAATACTGAGCAGGAAGAACCGGTGCCTATGACACAGGCAAGCCAGTCACTCGGTGGAGCCTGGAGCGGCACCAACAGTTATGCAGATGGGTCCACCGACGGCCTAGTCAGCTTTTCCATAACCCAGCATACCTCTGACGACCGATTCCATTGCTCGGGCATCGACACTTGGGGTCCTTTCACGGTCAATGGGCGCGTCAATGGTGTAAATATAACCTTCCTGAAGGAGTATGCAGAGCTTCAGGATGGGGAGAAGGTTTCTTGGCAGTACACAGGGGTGTTGAATGAGGAACGAGATGAGATCTCTGGGAAATGGGGTCCACCGTTGTCTGATGATGGTGAATCTCTCGTTTCGGACGGAGGTGACGCACAAACAGAGCCAAGAGAACAGCAAGGAGCGGCGAAGGAGCGGCAGGATGGCGAGAAAGTAGACGACACGCCACCCACCATCGACATTGAACCAGCTAGCCTGAAAGAAAAGGCAGACGAAGACATGATGAGAGAAGATTGTACCCCAGAGACAGGATCTCCTCCGGCCAATGTCTCTGCAGACACGACAGCGACGTGGATGCCCTATGGCACCTTTGTCCTATACCGCCGACCTGTCCACTACAACTTTTATCGTCCTTCCGATGAAGAGTTCCAGGAGAATAAACCGCGCGCCCTTTGGAGGTTGGTGCAGAATACAGCCAGGTACTGGTTCAGGACGCGGCACCTTACCTGGGAGGGTATTCGGGAGAGGCGGGATAAGCGGCAAATGTACTTGGAGCTTTGGCGAAAAAGAAAATTGGAGTATGGTTCATTTACAGATCCGGCTGATGAATCCAAATGGAACGAGCTGGTCTGCGCTGTGCATCCGGTCGACCTTCACCTATGGTACAATATTGCCCAATTCAGGGATCGTCGAGAGGCAGACTACATGTGAGTC
>JBBPKW010000088.1:0-33867 GCA_038089475.1 Boletus aff. vermiculosoides | reverse complement strand
GTAACCCCACACCGAATCATTCCCAACCTCCCTCTCAACTTTCTTTCTTTCTTTGCCAGTTCACCATCCAACATCGCCGTTTCCCTTCTACCTACCATGTCCTCCGACTTACAATCAGTTTTTCAACCTCAGATGGGTAACTATGTATCCCGTATGGTCGCTCACGCCTTCCGTCAACAATTAATCTCATGGACCAACACAGTTATCACGGTCACTGCTGTCGCATATGATTATCGTGAGTGATGCTACATGCTATCCTTTTGGCTCTGAATCTTTGACCATTTCAATCCTACCATCGCAGTCCTCACCTTTTCAAGAGAGGTATGCTATTTTGGCACTCTCCATGTCATATCATTCAGTTGATAATACTCGAAGATCGACTATATTTGGGTGAGCAACGTTATCCAGTAACTACTGGGCCCCTGACAATCCCACAGCGCAGACCCTGGTCCTCGGTCTCCACAGTGTTTGTTCTGGTGCGTACTAGTATAAACGCTCAGAGGGCACCCCATTGCAAATGTTCTGAATTGACAGTTCCATAGGTCCGCTATCTTGGCCTTTGTTCCGCTATGTAGGTTTATTGTTGCTATTATGCATGCCAAATCATACAGCTAAGAATTAAACTGTGCCGAAGTCTCAATGGCCTTGGTATGTTCAGAATTGAATACGAGGTTGATTGAGCTGATCCAATCCATTCACAGAGGGTAGTACCTTTGTTCCCGGCCCTGTCACAGTGAGTGTTTCTGTTCTTTATCCTCCATATAATGACTGTCTTCTGGCAGGTGTATGCATCTAAGTAAATTCAGACTGAAAACCATATTGATCACAGATCCATAGGTGTAAGTGGATTGATCTACAGTACCTGCTACACAATCAGTATGAATAAGGGTCTTCCAAAGGCACCGTAACAAATTCGGTATCTACCTGGGGATTCGAAATATTCTTCACAACTGCTGAGTGTAAGTTACCGTACCCTCCTGATTCCTTTCTCCAGATCTGATGTGACTTCAATTACAGATGTAATGATCCTACGGGTGTATGCGATGTGGAATCGATCCAAAATAATTCTTTGGGTCCTCCTGTTCATGTATGTTCCAGGGGTTATTTGCTCCTTTATTTTTGCAGGCATCTACGACAACCCCAATACCTACTTATCAGGTATGTTCGGAACCAACTTGTATACATCACTGCATCTTACGAAGGCGGCCGTTCGTCACCCTCCAACCCATTTCTCTAGTCACAGTTTTTCAACTGATTGATGTCTCTTTTTGCAATTTCTCGACGAACAGCCCACAACTGCTTTACGTGTGTTCGAAAATCCCGCGATTTATTCTCGCTGTTACACTTCTGGTTCTCGCCGTCATGCAAACCTTGAAGCAGTCAGTTGACATGTACAAAGCAACCAAGCAGTGGCAGCCTAATCGGTACATGCAAAAACTCGTCAGAGATGGAATTCTTTATTTCCTTCTGTATGTATCGCTTTTCTACGCTCTTGTTCGTCACCATCAGTGCCTCCCATCCATCTTGCCCATGTGTACCCGTCAAAAAACTAACCACTTCGTTGTTTTCTTCCAAATTGCTAGGAACATGTTTTTCAATATTGTTGGCATAGTCCAAGGCGAGCCATCTACAAACAGCACTTTAGTGCTCTTCCTGGGCATCTTTAGTTCCATATCGATATGCCCCATTATGCCTCGATTCATCATCAGCATGCGAGAGATGTACGACCTTGACACCCGTCGCGGCTGCCAGGGCATTGACAGCGGATTCGGTGTGTTGTCGCAACCCAATGCCACTCAAAACGCGGCCATGTCCGCGATTGCGTTCACAGACGTTCCCCCGGAGCAGGACCAGGTTGTGGAAGGGGACGCGAACGAATCGGAGAGGATCCGGCTCGAATCGTTGGGAGACACCACGCGTCAGGTATGAATGGGTATTTGGGGTAGAAATCGGGGATGAGCACAAACGCTGGGGCATCGATGAAACATAAAGGATGGTGTACTTCAGATTTTTCGGCGTGTTTATTTTACCCATGCATATCCCTCTCCTTCTGATCTCAGTGTATTATTTATATCTCAAAGCTCCATTATCTCGAGGGAGCTTCTCCTTTACACGCGCGATTTGGTCTCTGCTGTAAATCTTTTCAAGACCTACGCAACGCTCTGATAGAAACTAGCACGTCGTTCACATTGCTCGGGCGCTTACTGCAGCGTATACGACAGAACCAAATGCTACTATCACCAAGGACATGGGTGTGCGCATCACGACCGCACGTCGTGAGGCGCATGAGGTCGGGTACTGAACAGTTGTCCTGTTCCCATCACCTAGAAACACGTTTCGTAACCAGCCACAATAACGTGGGTCTCTTTCGAGAAGTGCCTGATATCGTCGAACGCCATTAACTAATCCTTGGACCAGACCCCTAACCGATAAAGCACAACTCACCGTAGGGTCCAAGTAAAAGAATGCTCTTGGTCATCACATGATCCGACAGTGGCATGTCCATTGACAATGATGCAAGAGGATGTGTTGGTATATCCAAACGCTCGGTCCTTCGGATCGGGACTGAGCACCTGTCGCAAAACCGACAAATGCAACGTTGAGCGGCTGGTTCTGTATGCGGAACTGTGCGAGTCCATCATAGATGGATTGGATATGTGGATGCCTGCGATACAGGCGACTCGTTCTGAACCCGGGAACTTGTAATCGGGGGTCCGAATGCATTGCTGGCGTCAAGGAGCATATGTGAGCGAAATAATTCGATACCTACCGTCTACGACGTC
Source organism: Boletus aff. vermiculosoides (assembly GCA_038089475.1). Lineage (NCBI taxonomy): Eukaryota > Fungi > Basidiomycota > Agaricomycetes > Boletales > Boletaceae > Boletus > Boletus aff. vermiculosoides. The sequence goes on along the minus strand of JBBPKW010000088.1, from coordinate 31,084 downwards.
CACCTGTCAGTGTTTATAGCACTGAACACACGGTCTACACGTACGAATATAGATGCTGATGCGGGGTGGTCAACTGAGATACATTCATCTACCATCTTGTGGAAAACAATTCTTCTGGGGTATCGGTGCTTACCGTCGGGGGGCGTTGCAGAATGTACATACATTTTTAAAGTTGTGCGTGGTATAGCATGTCGCGAGCGGGTCCAATGCGGATTTCAGCCGAGTCTTCCAGCCGTGATATATGATTTGACGAGGAGACAAGTCTCAAGGTAAGACTACCCTCCGCAACGAGGAAAATGTTTCGCATTCGAAAACGATTTTGTTTGGTGATGTTGAGTGATGAAACACAACCACCAGACAAGCTTTCTGGTTGTTCTCGTCCGTTGCGGTCCCACAACTCCCCTTCGCAGGAACTGAACGACTGTCTTCTGATCTCGAAATTCCGGGTCTGGTTTTGGGAGGCTAACAACTCACTATCCACCCGGCTCGGAACAAAAGTCCGGTTATATCCTCAATGGCCCACTCTCGCTGACCACTTCCAGCGGTCTTCCTGTTGAGCGGCAAGGCGACATCCCCAACACCGTGTCCGCGCCTTTCCTCGCTAACGGTTCTATCCGCGTTTCCTTCGCATCCTTTCCTTGTGAAATCCGAATCGCCCATCTGTCCATTCCCAAATTGTCTGCGTGGAAGGGTTCGTCCGAGACCTCAATTGTCTCCCCTGGGTCTCCTTCTCGGCTGTCTCGAGCATCTTTATTACGGGCGAATCCACGACTCGACAGTACAGTCGATCGTTACCCATCTGCACATTCCATCGCATCCACATTCGCGTCCGTCTATCTTTCACCTTCCTCGGTGGAGTGTGGTGCTTCGGAGCGCGATATGGGTGTTCATTGTAAAACCTCTACATATATTCTCCGTATTCTGAACTGAACGGTGTGCATACTGATGATCCAGCCGTTTCGTGGGGGAAAAGAACATGGCCATCATCGCAACATAGTGTCCCTTCCATCCATAGGCGTGTCTGAATCCTCAACGCTTTGACAGGTAATCGACCATATCCCAGAAGCACCCATTAATTACGGTTTCACTCCTTCACTTACCTGTTGCGCCTGTCCTTTGGCGCGCAGTGACCATCATTTTTGGCAGATATTTGACAATAAATGGGTCTCATCCCATGTCGCTGCAAAATTCCATACTCCACTTCGTTTGGAGCCACTAAACCGTACCAATATGTTCCCCTTTTCTTTTTCTAGCACACCCATCTCATCCTCTCTCATCGCACTCAGAAGAAGCGTTCTATACCTGCCCGTGACGTCGACCAACAAGATAGTCCAAGACAGCCAGAGGTGGGGTTTTGCCAGAGTGGAGGAGTACTACCTTGTGATGATATCGAAACACCATCTAAATAGGACGGCCAAGCAAAACATACGGTAGAGGGAGAAACAGGGCTTACCTTGGCATCATCAGTGAGACGCATTTTTACCTTTTCGATTTCAGACCCAATCCTGCGTCGATTTTTTTCTGGACCAAACGTTTAATCTCCGATCCTACCGCTGAAGAGGTGGAGAGCGTCGTTGAGGTCGTCTTCGACGAGAATGGTGTGTACTATGCACAGCGTGAGTTAATTCCGTCAGGCTATGTCAATGAGGGTGGGTGTGGGATCCATCGCACTATCCGTGCCGCAGAAGAGGCCGCTCGTGATGTGCATTTGGTCAGAGAAGGGAATGTGTGATTTGATGAGTGCGATCACGGTGTCCGTGCTTCGGGGATTTTATTCCTCGGTGCTTACCGGTGAAGAGGAAGGGACTCTCGCGAAGAGGGACGCGAGGAGGGGGTGGTCCTGTTCAACTTTCATGAACGTACGAACACGCAGTGGTACAGGGAAAGTCAGACTACTGGCCCGGGTTACCGTACGATGCCCTGGTTCTAGTATCTTTCTTGCCCTTCCGACCTCACCCGGAGGTACGCAAACATCCCCATGTTACGATATTACTTATCTTGGGGGACTTGCATCCTGGTACTGCCGCTCATTGTCAAAGAATGTTGGCCGACCCAATATCACGACATAGTTGTTGAGGTTCACTTCACGGCGGAGATTACCGTTGGCGAAAGCAACCGCGGTTCTCCGCATCGTGTCCGCGGCTCTCTCTCCCAGATGACGTGGCCGTATATAACGCCAAGTTCTTTGATATTGGCGGGGAGGCACTGTTAATTCTCGTCATCACCAAAGTCTTGGTTAAAGGCCATTACCCCAAATTTACCAGTAGGTTGACGTGGAGCATTAAACGAGGGGTATTTTGCAGTGAAATCATATCTTGATCTTCAAGTTGGGATCACTATGAACGATGGGGTGGGGTCGACGGGTAGGAGTCGCTAGCACCAGGGGTACGGGGGTAGGTGCAGATGTCAGGTGAGATGTTCCCAGACCTTGCGAGTTGGGACAAGAGATACGTCCGTGGGCAGGGCTTGGCGCAAGCTTGTTGTCTCGATAATCCACCATCCAGATTCACTCGGGCCGAATTCATGGTCCCCTGCTAGGACTGAAGCAGCTGCAACTGAAGCAATCGCGTGAGACTCCTGACCCGGACTGCAGAGCGATCAGCTCCTCCGACTTAACTGGCCAGAGGTGCGCAACTATCCACAGGTCATGGCATTGCTTTTATTATCAAACGATGAAATAACCATAGTTCTCTGCATCATTTCCGCAGCTCCCATGCCAGCCGTGGCTTCTTTGATAAGTTGGCGGGAGGCACTGCTAATTCTCGTCATCATCAACTTTTCAGTTACCAAACCATTACCTACATTCAGGGGTAGGTTGAATGAATGAAATAATTCCCCGGTCTTGAAGTGGATATCAGCGTAAATAATGGGTTTCAACTGGATGCATATTGACGGACAGGAGTAGGTAGTCAAGATATACCATGGTACTACTAGTGCTGTGACTCACTTGGGCTGAGTGTGGGGTTGGAGGGAGTGTTGATGTTCGAATGAGACGCAAAAGACGCCATGTGGCGTTTTTGATCAGTAGTCGTGCCTTGACATAAACAATGGTAAAAATGCGGTGATGACGTGAAATACAGCTCTCAGAAGTCTGGTTCGTGGGACAACCTCAATGCTTCTTACTTGCCACCGGAGGTCATAGGACGTGATCCGGCTCGAAATGAAAACCATGTTGAATCAATCTCTTCACTGCCAGCGTCCTGTGCTGTATACAAGGATGCTCATCCACTGTTCTGCCATCGCCCCTTCATCCCAATTGTGTATTTGTCCAACGCGGAAGGATCATGCCACATTGATTCATCCGTCATTCCAAGCGAGTCTTCGAACACGTATGTAATACACCCCGTAGAGGATATAATCGCCAGGGTAACCCGAGGCCGAACCACCGCCAATCTCCCCTTCCTCTCCTCTCCAGTTTTTTTGGTCGTTGAACCATCAGATATCGTTGTTTCGGTTGTACCTACCATGTCCTCCAGCTTACAGTCAACTTTGCAGCTTCTCCAGACAAATAACTATGTATCCCGTACGGCTGCTCACACCTTCAGTTTAAATGACTAATCTTATTGACTGGCACAGTTATTGCTATCACTACTGTTGTATATGATTATTGTGAGTGATGCTATAATATATGCACGACATCCTTTTCATTCTGAAGTGATAATTGCAATCATACCACTGAAGTTCTCACCTTTTCGAGAGAGGTATCTTATATTACTTTTCATGTCTTATCAGTCAGCTGATATTATTCGAAGATAGACTATGTTTGGGTGGGCAACAACTATCCAGTGAGTACTGCGCCGCTGACAGTCCGACAGTGCAGACCGTGGACCTGGGTTTCCACAATGTTTGTTCTGGTGGGTACAAGGGCTCGGAGGACACTGTCGCTCCCCATTGAAAGCGTTCCAATTTGACATTTCCGTAGGTCCGCTATCTTGGTCTTTCTTCCACTATGTATGTCTATTGTTGTTATGATGCATACCAATTATACAGCTAAGAATGAAACAACGCTGAAGTCTCAATGGCCTTGGTATGTTCCGAATCAAATCTAAGGATAATTACGCTGATCAGATGAATTCATAGTGGGTAGTACCTTCGTCCCTGGCCCTGTCACATTCCGCATTTTCGCTTTGCACCTTCTCTATTTTTAATATAATGACCATCTTCTGGTAGACGTATGCATTTAAATTCAGACCGAAGCTGTATTGATAACAATTCCATAGATGTAAGTGAATCAATTTACAATGCCTGCCACACAATCAGTACGAGACGGGGATGTTCTAAAGGTACTATAATGTATCTGGTCCGTCTCTGGGCATCCACACTATTCATTATAACTGCTGACTGTAAGTTGCTCTACCCTCTTGTTTCCTTTCTCCAAATAAGGGCGTCAATTACAGATATAATGATCTTGCGAGTGTATGCAATGTGGAATCGATCCAAAATAATTCTTTGGGTCCTCTTATTCATCTATGTTCCGCAGGTTATCTGTGCCTTTGTTATTACAGCCATCTAGAACAATCCCAATACCTACTTCTCAGGTATGTTTGGAGCTAAATTGTGCACACAACTGCATCTCACAGAGGTGGCCATTTGCGCGTCACCCTTCACATTTTCTAGTCACAGTTGTTCAAATGATCAATTTCTCTTTCTGCAATGCCTCAATCAACAACCTCGCACCACTGTTTCCCGTGTATGTTAGAATCCCGCAATTCGTTCTTGGCGCTGCACTTTTGGTTCTCGCCGTTACGCAAACCTTGAAGCAGTCGGTTGGAATGTACAGAGCAACCAGACAATGGCAGCTCAATCGGTGCATGCAGCAACTCGTGAGAGATGGAATTCTTTATTTCCTTCTGTACGTCTCGCCTTTCCACGCTCTCTCATTTATGACCATCATGGCCTCCCATCCATCTTACTCTCGAGTACTTGTCCATAAACTAACCAATCCATTGTTTTCTTCTGAACTGCTAGGAACATGCTTTTCAATATTGCTAACATAATCGCAATCGGGCCTTCGACATACAACGTTGTGGCGCTCTTCCTCATCGTGTCTACTAGTATATCAATGTGCCCAGTTCTGCCTCGGTTCATCATCAGCATGCGAGAGATGTATGACCGTGACCTCCGTGGCCGCCACCAGGGGATTGACACCGGATTCGGGGTGTTATCGCAACCCATTGCCAGTCAAAACGCAGTCATGTCCGCGATTGCATTTGCGGATGTCCCTCCGGAGCAGGATCAGGTCGCGGAAGGGGACGCGGATGAATCGGAGGGGATCCGGCTTGAACCATTGGGAGATACCACACGTCAGGTTTGAGTGAAGAGCTTGGGGAGAAATCGGGGATGAGCACAAGCGCTGGGGCATTTGTGGAAAATAGAGGATAGTGTACTTTAATCGGTCACGACTCGCCGTATTTATTTTACCTATGCATATCTCAATGCCGCATTATCTCGAGGGAGCATTTCCTTTACACGCCCGATTCTATCTGGATGCAAACACTTTCGGGACCTACGTAACGCTTTGATTGAAACTAGCATGTTGTCCACATTCTTCGCGTACGTATTACTACATCGTATACGACGAAACCGAAGGCTACTGTCACCAAGGAAATGGGTGAGCATCACGACCCCACATCGCGGAACTGGCATGAACTCGCGTATTCGAGGGTTATCTGTTCTCACCACGTACCATGGCATCAACCCATGAGTTCGTGTACTCGAAACATATCGCGTTCGTACGAGGTTTCAACATTTCAGTGACATACAGACTTGTCTATGGGTGGCACATTGGCTCGCAACCCGAACTGGCATAACACAAACGAAGAAGCGTTGGGTAGGAATATGACGAGTGTGGTATCTTCCCACTTCTCCGACAAGATAAAGTCTGCGGTCAAGTACACGTGCGGCTGCCAAAAACGAAAGAACGGCCATCTTCGAGGTACAATACTGATGCCCAATTCGGACGTCCCTGTGCACGCCGGGCGGCGGTAGGGGACACAATGAGTATATCAATTTCGTAGGGGTGTCTACCTAACCACACATCCAGGAGAACGTTGAAGCGGATGTCGACTCCCGTGACGAACCGACATGGGTTATCTTAACCCAACGCCACCTGATCCAGCTGTTTGATTAACGTCAGGCCATGAACACGAACGTTCTCCTGCCAGGTTTAGAATAGTATATCGATCAGTCAATTGCTGAAAATCCCACTATATTTGCTTGCAACTGAATGAAACGTCCACGTTGCGGTCGTCACCCCAGTATTCAGTGTCCCGCGTAGCTATCGTTCTCTTCGTCCTCGCATAACTTTCAGATCAGCTTTGAGTCCGCTCTCCGTGTCATATTCGTTTCCTATTAGATCACACTGGTGGGATGTAATTAATATCTCGGATACCAACATCGGTTGCCAAGTGTTTTGAACGTTTTCTGTGCGTCGTTGGAAATTATTGTGGATGTCCTGGTCAGTAGAGCTGGTACGTGGGCATGGGATGCATACAGCACACCGAAATACATATGTTGAAGAACGCGACGATAGCTGTGGTCAGCAAAGTCGTTCAGAACGACATAAGTGTGCGGTGTGCAATGAGAAATGGACACAGCAATTTATCGGGGCTCAGAACGAGCTGAGTTATTTGCTTCAACGTAGGTCATTCCGTGCACGTACCTGAGGTTTCTGGAGCTAGGGTGAGCGAATCTCTCTTCAGATGGCTTGAAGATCATAATGTGTCAGCGTTGGATTCGTATCATTTCCATCCCGTGTACGAGCGGGTCAACGAGATCATTCTGAATTGGCGGAACAAGGAGTAACATGTTGACCTGAATGGAAAATATACATCACCTATTGGGGATGGAAGGGTGATTTTCAGATACATTATTTGAGGGTATGGCTCAAGATGACACATGTAGCCTTGCGAATGAAAGAGGGTTTATTCATTCGTCTGCGTCGATCAGGCCACATGACAGTGGTCCAGGACTTCTGCGATGTAATCAGTTATGACACGATGGGTCTCTCTCGAGGGATATTTAATACCGTCGAGCTCGTTTAACCAATACTTGAAGTTGGCAGCTCGCCGATAGGTTGATACTCACCCTGGGATCCGATCGTCGATGGTCCATTTCCAATGGCGCAAGAGGACCTATTCGACACCCAGACACTAGATACCCCGGATCAGGACGGAGAAACCCGCCCCAAGTGGTTGGAAAGTTGGAAAAAGCATCGCAGGTCAGGCCTTCGATACTGTTGGAGATGGCGCAGAAACGCTTACAGTGTAATCTATCAAGTGAGTCATTATGTCATTGGAAATATCGTCCACCCCATACGCGGAATTAATGGATGCTTCCAGGGTATGGTCACCTGGCAGTCGAAGCGTTGGGGCTTGGAGGTCCTAGGATGACCGTTTCAGCCGTGCTGCGTGCAATTCTGATTGAACGGAACAATAAGATCAAACGCGCCGACAAATGAAAGACAATGCATCGGGACGATGGCCACGTTCTTTCTCCTTCGAAACGGCTGGTTCATCAGTACGTATGCCGTTCAGCTCAACAAAGCATTTACACTATACATGTTTCATAATGGCCAATTAAGCAAGCCGTGTTCCAAAGCTTCTAGGGAGATGCGACAGGAGGGCATAGGGGTATGGATGCGATGAAAATGTATGGATGCCACATGGTAGATGCCACATAGTACGAAAATGGTGAACCTGTTGCTGTACGTATTGTCGGATGTCGCGATGCGATGAACGGGGTCCAGTCGACCACTGTGCTGCTGAAGAACCTGACGGAAGTCGCAAGACGGGCTTTGAAGTTCAACTCGGTCTGTGGTTGGCTTTTTCTCTCTTCCAGCGCTCTCGTGACCTGCCTGGCGCCAGGTCCGAGGATTGGGGTTAATAATTCTTGACGACGTTAGACTGTCAGACATCCCTCGAAGAGACACATTACATCATGGCTGATAAATTTACATCGAGGGAGTGCAGGACCAGCGTTGCGTAGGTTGATCAACGAAAATGCGCAAACATACCTTATTTCAATTACAAGGCTACAATTCAGAATGATCTTTCTTTCCATTTATACACACAATGCATTGAATCAAGAAAACCAGGCATATGTATAGCACAAATAAATATCTGAGTCGCCGTTCGAGGTGCACCATCCTCTGCTATTCGTCAATGCCCCAGTGCTAGGCCCGGTTTCTACCTAAAGTTTTTGTTCAAACCTGGCGCGTATCATCTCGAGACATTTCAAGTTGAATCGCCTCCGATTCGTTCGCGTCCCCTTCCACAACCTGATCCTGCTCCGGAAGGACGTCCGCGAATGCAATCGCAGACACGACCGCGTTTTGATTGGTAATGGGTTGCGACAACACACCGAACCCGGTGTCTACCCCTTGGCAGTGGCCACGAAGGTCGCGGTCGTACAGCTCTCGCACGCTGATGATGAACCGAGGCATCATGGGGCATACAGCTATGTAAGCAAACAACCCAAGGAAGAGCTGCGAAGAGCTGTTCAATACAGGCCCATTTTGGATTGTAAAAGAAACGTTGAAAAGCATGTTCCTAGCAGTTCCGAAAAAAATTTGAATGGTTAGTTTGAGGCAGATACTCGAGACTAAGATAGATGGGAGAACGAACGAGAGAGTAGCAAAATAAAACGTACACAAAAAAGTAAAGAACTCCATCTTGGACAAGTTGTTGCATGTACCGGTTGGGCTGCCACTGCTTGGTCGCTTTGTACATTGCAACCGACTGCTTCAGGGTTGGGATGACGGCAAGAATCAAAAGTGTGCCACCGAGAACAAATCGCGGGATTTCAACATATATTTGAATACGGGCTGGGAAGTCGTTCAATGAGGCATTGCAAAGAGAGAAATCGTTCAGTTGTACAACTGTGACTGGAGGGAGGGGTGGAATGTACAGAAGAGCCATCTCCGTGAGATACAGCGGTGCGTACAGTTTTCCTCAGGACGTACATGAGAGGGAAGTATTGGGATTGTAATAGATACCTGCAAAAACAACGCACAAAATAACCTGCGGCACATAGATGGACAGGAGGACCAAAAGGATCCTTTTGGATGGATTCCACATTGCGTACACCCGCAGGATCATGATAACTTTAATTGAAATCACGGTCCAAGAAAAGGTATCAGAGGGTAGAGTAACTCACAATCCGCAACGTTATAAAATATTTCGAACTCCCAGGCAGCTACCAGATATATTGCAGCACCTTTGAAACATCCATGTCTCGTACTGATCATGGGGGGAGCAGGACATAGATCTGCTTACACCTATGGAAGTGTTGTCGATACAGTTTTCAATTTGAATGTAGATGCATACGTCTACCGAAACAGGGTCATTAATGACAGACAAGGTGCGAAGCAGGAAAACTAACTCTGACTGGGCCAGGGACAAAGGTACTACCAACTATAAACATATCTGATCAGCTCAATCAACTTGCGTTACAACTCTGAGCATACCAAGGCCACTAAGACTTGAGCACGGATCCATTGTTAATTGTATGATTCAATCGATTTGCATCATAGCAGCAATGGACCTACATCGCATAAGATAGACCGAGATAGCGGACCTACAGCACTGTCGTTTCAGAACATGGGGTGTCCCCTGAGCCTTTTACGCACCAGAACAAAGATTGTGGAGACCGAGGTCCAAGGTCTGCGCTGTGCGACTGTCAGGGCCCTAATGTTTGCTTGATAACTGTCGCTTCCTTACCCACACATAGTCTATCTTCGAATAATATCAGTTGACAAGTATAATGTCAGAGGTGAAGTGACATACCTCCCTCGAAAACGTGAGAACTGCGATGATATGATTGTAACGGTCACTTTAGAATGGACAGGACGACGTGCACATAGGCATCACTCACGATAATCATATACAACGGCAGTGACAATAGCGACTGCACTGATCTATAAAATCAATCGTTGAGAGAAGGTATGGGAAACCATACCGGATACATAGTTATTCATTTGGAGAAGCTCCAAAGCAGACTGTAAGTCGGAGGACATGGCAGGTACGAGAGAAACCGCGTTGCCGCGTCGTCGGATGGTTTGGCAACAAAAAGAGATTGAGAGGCAAGGACAGGGAGGTGGCCAGTCATCAGTTCCCCTGGCAGTTATATAACCTACCCCGTGTATCAAAAATTATTTGCTTCAAGACCTTTTGGGATGACAAGTGACGTACGATCCTCCATTGTTCGGCAAACACGCGATACAGCCCTGGTGACAGGAGGCAGTGTGAGAACTCATCCTCATTACTGCGCAGAGCAGGGATGTCACATATGCAGCACGACGTTTCCAGTCGATTGTGGTTTTTACTTAGGATCATAATTACTTACGAGTGGCAACATATTATATCTTGGCTGCCAACACCTGCCTGTCAATGTGTGCAATTCCAACACATTATTTATGCTGATCTGAACTTGAAGATCAAGGAATGATTTCATTGTAGAACTCCTGTGTTGATGATTCACATCAACCTACTATTAAATTTTGTTTAATGGCCCAGTAATCAAGTGAATGGCACTCATCCCATATCATTGGGAAGCCCAGCGATGATCCCATACTCCGCTTCCAAGTTTGGGATGGTCAAACCATACAAATACATTCATCTTTCCTATCCTTTAGTACACCCTTCTCATCCTCCATTGTTTTCAGTAAAGCATTTCATCCCCCCCCTACTATGTCCACTAACAAGACAATCAAGGATGATGAGCGGTCAGACTTTGCCTGGCTAGTGTGGTACTGCCCTCTGATGGCATTAAGGCACCCCATTGACATATTATAGGGTGGATAAGTGAGACATACAGGAGATAAATGGGCTTAAGTACCTTATGCCAATCAGTTACACATATTGTTACATGTTCGAATTCAGGTGTGGTATTGAATCTGCTCAAGACTGGCTCAATTTCAGACCCTACCACTGGAGGGGATGGAGAGCATGGTCAAGGTTGTCTCATACAAGATAGGTGTGTATGTACTACTTACCCACTGCAAGTTATTTCCATGAGGCTGTGTCAATGAGGTAAGATTGGTCAGCGCATCTGCACAGTAAGTAGAAGGGGGTGGCATGCATTGCCATTGGTTAGAACAGGAAATTATGATTGATCATGGTGTCCGGACATTGTGGGGTTCATTTCTTGGTATGCACTGGCAAAGAGGGTCACCAGTCCTGCTCAAGGCTTTGATGGTTGGTGGTGAGACTTGGAGCGTATTCTTGGTTCCATCATCCATGCTGGAACTAAAGCAATCGCAGTGGGTTCCTGACCCAGATTACCACACGATATCCTGGTTCCAGTATCTATCTGACCCTCCTGTTATGCTAAACGATCTTCCACAAAGTTGTTTGCTAGAAAGATTCTTCCTATAGAGAAGTTATTCTCCAGGTAGAATGCAGCATTCACTCAGAAGTAGAACAAAGACTTGTAACACCAGAAGATACGCTTATATTGTGTAGAACTAGCTTAGCTATTCCTACTACATGAAAGAGGGTTTTTATACTAGAGAGAGAGAAAGACTAAAAGAGGTGGACAAAAGAGATCAACAAAACAGAGGAACAATAATCTAGGTGAAGGTTGGGAACTATGATCTGATCGGAGACAGTCCAATCAGAGAGGAGAAGGAAACAAGATCCATGATCCGATGAAAGTGGATAGTCAAGGGTTGAGTCAGAGACTGGGAAAGGGATAGGGTGATGGTCAGTCATAATGATGGTCAGTCACAGTCAGACAAGAGAAGTAAGTAAGAAAGATAATCTGGAAAAATGTAACACCTCCAACCTAACCTAGAGGTGTGCAACCATCCAGAGGTTATGGTACAACTTATCTTGAGATCGACATGCTGTGCAGTGCTGCTCACAAATTTCTGCAAAAATAATAGTTGTTTCATGCCCCAGGGAGGGCACAACAAACTGGTGAAGGAGTGACAAGCAGAATTAATGGATGGTTCCTGTTATAATAGACAATATTTTCAAACTTTTTTAACTTAACATACAAACACTTTCACTTCATATTATTATTCAACACATTGCACGTGACTGTGGGAAAGTCACATGATCAACAATAATGTCATGACACATGTACTTAATTTCTGCTCTTCTCTCACACTGTCACATCTTTTATTCCCATCATCAACTTCTCTTTCTCACATCCCACTTTTTTACTTTGACCATCTTTAGTAATTACTATTTCCAGCATTTGGTCCATGCATGCAGTCACTACCTATATAAACCCTGTGCAACATACAATAGTTCCTCAGTCTAATCCACTTGTCATTGTGTCTAACTGGCATTGTCCAGCATAAGAACCTTAATTAAGGACCAAGGCTATTCTTCCTTTATTCTTGCCAGCTCTTGGTGTATAAGCTGCAAGGTTGTCATCTGGCTAGTGGATCTCCTAGAGGTTCATTACACTTGGATTAGACTGCCAGTACACTACCCGGACCTTAGGATTAAGAGGTGCCATTGGGGGGTTCCCTATGTTTTCAATTCTTTACGTCTGCACCTTTAGGATGTGGGGCAGTACCTCAAGCTTTTGTCTTGTTACATAGAAATTTCTCAGTCCCTCCCTTGAGGTGATACCAGCACAAGGGTTATACCTTGTTTGCTAAGAGCAACTAGGGAACCACTGTTGTCATGCAGCCCTAGGCCAAGTTTATTCTGAACACTGGTGGTCCTCAAAGTGATTTGAGAGGTAGAGTGTCATTTTCAGTACAAGATAGTTTATGTGTAGTTTCGTTCCTGGTCGGTGTGGTCACCAGAGAACCTGTTATCAGAGTTTACACAGGAGGAGATACTACCTGCAGTCAAAGAAGTACTTTTTACGTAGTTTTGTTTGCTGAGTCCCTAGAGTGTGGTTGGCAGATACTGCACAATAAGGATCTCAATTTCTTTTCTTTTAGTTTTCATCAGCTGAAGAACAAACAAGGATGTCATCAGCAAACATTGATATTGACGACCTGGTCTCTAGGATTCAAGACCTTAACTTAGAATCCAAAAGGAGTTTGGTCATGAAGAAGATCACCAACCCAGACAAGTGGGACAGTGATAGGGCAAAATTTAGGGTCTGGTGGATAAAGCTTCAGTTATGGATATTGGCCCAATCTTGGAAATCCAATAAACTGAGGGCAATTGCTGTGCTTTCATGTTTTAAAAAAGAGCTGAAGGATTTGCACAGATTATGTTGGAGAAATATCTGGAAAGCAAAGATGACAAGGAGTACAATAATCAAGGTGCTCCCACAGGATCTCTTCTTGGAGAAAAGGCTTGGCCCACTTGGGGTCAACTCCAACAAGAAATAAAGGATTACTTCCAAATAGATATCCTTGCCCACAAATCTCTAAAAAAGTTGGAGGTTCTAAAACAAAATGGCCACCCAATCGATCTCTTCCTACAGAGGTTTGAGGTCCTATGAAGAAAAGCAGACATAGATGACAGCTTCACGATAGAACTACTGAAGAAGGCAGTAGACTTTTGCATCTATGAGAGGCAGAAATTAAATGCTCCCGCCTCAAGCTTCAACCTCGATGAGCTCATCACCAGATACAGAAACATTGGAAGAGCTTATGAACAAATGGCTGTGGAAAGAGGACCACCTCAAGGAGGACCCTCTTCTTCTTTCAGACCAACTCCACGCCCACAAGGGCAATACTATTATCCAAAGATGCAATGGGGCTACCAATACTCACAACCATCTCGCCCACCTCCAAGGCAACAACATTGTTTCACACCTATGGGCATTCAACCAGGCTGAGGCATGCCCATGGACATCTCAGCACATCAAGTGCCTCAAAAGGAAACTTGTACCTGTTTTGGGTGCTCACAAGTTGGACATATCTGGCCAGATTGTTTGAAGAATCCAAACAAACGCCACTTCTCTCTGAAAACGAGACAGCAGGCAATTTGGAACTGGGACACTGGTTCCTCTGAGTATCCATCAGAGCCAATGTACACAGCTCCTGATTTCCATTCGTGTCCTCTACCCCCGACTCCACAACAAACCCCTTCCTTTTCCCCACCTTTTATTTCCATGCATTCTACACAAAATTTCATTTCTGCCAAAGCTGAAGCCTTCTACTGAGACAAATTCGAGGTAGAAGCCAAACAAAGGGCAGCCAAGGCTTTAAAAGGACAACATTCATAGATGATGAGAGTCTCTGCAAACAAATAGACAATCTATCTTTTTCCCCCCCTGTTGATGTACTTAGTGCTGGCACTCATACCATTACTTTGGACACTAGTAGTGAGAACAGTTTGGTAGAGTGTACAGCGGATGATTTTCCAGTAGTTACTATTTCCTCGATCTTGCTTAAAAATAAAAATGTTCATTCTGAAAGGGCAACTCCTTGGAGTGTGGTGCCGGAATTAAAATGTAGCGTGCTTGATTCCCTTGTTCAGCAAGTTGAGAACTCTCCTATTTATAAATCCCTCAACACTTTGGTAACTATTGCCCAAAGATCATCCACGCTGCACTTTGGTGGAGAATTCTCTATCAAAACAGTCTTGATGAGGAAATAGGAGGACCAATGGCAGAAATCATCTGTTCAGGCCTTACTGGATCCTGGGGCTTCTCACACTTTCATTGATAAACAATATGTACTACGACACAGTATCAAACAATATTCTATTGCTAACCCTATTGCAGTTATTAATGCAGATGGCTCTAATGGAGCTATCAGCAAGGTTACCCATATGGTTAAATTAATCATTGGCATTAATGACCACTTCGAGGTTATAGACACTTATGTCTCTCAACTTGGCTCTCATTGTCTAATTATTGGCTACAATTGGCTATATCACCACAACCTGGACATTGATTGGGTTGCTAAAATTATTTCCTTTTCCAGATGTATGGAATACTGCCAAGTCATTGGCGGTGGACCCTACCCCCCACTTCCCCATTTATGTAGTGAGAAACCTTCCATTCGAGTCATTGAAGAAGGATTAAAAGAAAAGGTGCCAGAGGTCTATCACGACTTCTTAAACATGTTCTCGGAAAAAGAATCTGAATGCATGCCCAAGCAAAAACCCTGGAATCATGCCATAGATCTCAAGGAAGATTTTGTTCCCAAGAAGGGGCATGTAATTCCACTTTTGGATGTTGAGATGGAGGAAGTATGAACCTTTGTTGAAAAAGAACTAAAAAAGGGATACATTCAACCATCAAAATCCCCTCAAACCGCACCCATTTTCTTTATCCCCAAAAAAGATGGGAAGAAACATCTTGTTATGGACTATCAATATTTAAATGAGGGCACTATCAAAAATGCATATCCACTCCCTCTCATTCCCACACTCATTGATCAGCTCAAGGGTGCCAACATATTCACTTGTCTCGATCTCCATTGGGGTTACAACAATGTGAGAATCAAAAAAGGAGACAAGTGGAAAGGGGCATTTGTCACCCCTATTGGTGCTTATGAACCTACTGTAATGTATTTCAGCATGACGAACTCTCCCCCTACATTCCAAACTATGATGAACAATATATTTAATGACATGTACACTGTTCTCGTTATTTACATTGACAACTGTATGTTATTTATGAAAGGGAGAACACAAGCTGAGCACAAGGAGATCATTAAGGAAGTTCTTCACCAATTGGAGGAGAATGACCTTTACATGAAACCAGAAAAGTGCCAGTTCTCCAAGGACAAAGTGGACTTTTTAGGAATGGTTATATCTAAAGAGGAAGTCGAGATGCAGGAAATGAAGGTAGCAGGAGTAATGGACTGGCCTATTCCTATGCATTTCAAAGGACTTCAAGGCTTCCTCGGACTCTGTAACTATTATCACTGCTTCATTGAAGGATTTGCGGACATTGCCCAACCTCTGAATGACTTAACAAAAAAGGACATTCCTTTCAACTGGGGTCCTGATCAACAGAAAGCATTTGACATGCTCAAGAGCAAATTCAAAATGGCACCCTTACTCGCATGTCTGGATTGGAATAAAGAGATGAGGGTAGAAACCGATACTTCGGATATAGCAACTGGAGCAGTTCTCTTTGTCAAATCAGATAATGGACTATGGCGACCATGCACCTTCATTTCCCACTCTTTCAACTCTGTAGAATGAAATTATCCTATTTATGATAAAAAACTTCTAGCCATAATCTGTGCACTCGAAGAATGGAGGCACTACCTAATCAGTAGAGAAGGTTTTGAGATTTGGACAGATTATAAAAATCTCAAATACTGGAAAAAGCCACAAACTCTTTCAGGAAAACAAGCACATTGGCACGCACTTCTTCAAGAGTTCAATTACATATTTATTTATAAACCTGGATCAAGTAACAGATGAGCAGATGCATTATCATGTCAACCAGACCATGGTGACACAGTAAAGGACCACAATGAAAACATTACTGTACTTCCCAAACATTTTTTCATTAATAACGTATAACTTTCTTCTTCTTTTATGGAATCATTAAGGCACAAATCATCCAAACTGGATGTCGATGCTATTCATGATTTTTCTTTCATGTCTAATGACAATATTTTCAAAAACAACAAAAACAAAATCTCTGTTCCTGAACCATTACATATAGAACTTTTAACTTTATGTCACAATCATCCCATAGCAGGACATTCCAGACACAGACGTACCATTAACTTACTTACCTGACATTTCTCATGGCCTAGAGTCACCAAAGACATAAAAACCTATGTAGATAGCTGCCAAGTGTGCACCCAAACCAAGGGAACCTCAAAGGCACTGGCAGGAAAACTCATTCCTTTACCTACACCTACTAGACCTTGGGAAGATCTCTTGGTTGATTTCATTATGGGATTACCTAAATCCCACACATTCATGGCTATTTGCATTGTTGTAGACTGCTTCTCCAAAGAAGTTGTCTTCATTCCTTGTTACAACACAGTTTCCTCTTTAGACTTAGCAAAATTATTTAGAAACAATATCTGATGTATTCATGGACTACCTTCTATGATAGTTTCAGACTACAGTCCCCAGTTCATTTTGGACTTCACCTGAGAGCTGTGCAAACTCCTCTCCATCTCCCAAAAGATCTCAACTGCCTACCACCCCCAAACAGATGGACAAACAGAGTGTATCAACAGAGAATTAGAACAATATCTCTGCTCTTACATGTCCAAAAAGCAAGAGACATGGGCAGATTGGATCAAAATGGCCCAATTCTCTCACAACAACTCTCTTACCACCTTCACCAGTTCCATCCCATTTGCTATCACATGTAATTACACCCCACGCATGGGCTTCAAAGGGAAAGCGACAGATCCAGGTGCTGAATTTGGAAAAGAAATTGGAATCTAAAGATAGAATGAAGCAGTTTGCTGACAAAAGAAGGTTGGAAGCACTGGAGTACATTATTGGCCAACAGGTTTGGCTATCTACTAATAAATTAAAACTTCCTTACATGGCAAAGAAACTTACCCAAAAATGGATCGGATCTTATCGTATCAAAAGGGTCTTACCAAATGCCATAGAACTTATCCTCCCTAACACCATCTGCATTCACCCCACCATCAGTGTCTCTCGCATCAAACCTTACTGAGAAACATTACCTGGTCAACCTGTACAATGACCAGACATGATTGAAATAGACGAAGAAGGTGAGGAACAGTTCAAAATAGATTACATTGCGGGATCATGCTTTGTAAAAAGGAAGTTATAATATCTGGTACACTGGAAGGGTTATGATGAAACAGACTGTACATGGGAAACCTCAGATATTATCAACACTGCCCCTGATGCAGTAGCCGATTTCCACCATCAAAACCCATCCACACCATGAAAACTCTGAGGACTATCAACTGTGGACTTTCAATCTTTATTTAAACCTTATGAAAACCTTACTGAATTGAACTTTCATGGGACTTGTCTGGAATTCAAGTCTTAAAGAGGGAGTAGTGTTATAATAGACAATATTTTCAAACTTTTTTAACTTAACATACAAACACTTTCACTTCATATTATTGTTCAACGCATTGCATGTGACCATGGAAAAGTCACATGATCAACAATAATGTCATGACACATGTACTTAATTTCTGCTCTTCTCTCACACTGTCACATCTTTTATTCCCATCATCAACTTCTCTTTCTCACATCCCACTTTTTTACTTTGACCATCTTTAGTAATTACTATTTCCAGCATTTGGTCCATGCATGCAGTCACTACCTATATAAACCCTGTGCAACATACAATAGTTCCTCAGTCTAATCCACTTGTCATTGTGTCTAACTGGCATTGTCCAGCATAAGAACCTTAATTAAGGACCAAGGCTATTCTTCCTTTATTCTTGCCAGCTCTTGATGTATAAGCTGCAAGGTTGTCGTCTGGCTAGTGGATCTCCTAGAGGTTCATTACAGTTCCAGAATATGGTTACCTGGCAGTTGAGAGGTTCTGTGATGCAACGATGTCCATATTCCTTTTCCCTTTGAAACAGTGGGATCTTCTGTAATATATTGTTCAGCTCACAACATATAGGCATAGATTTTACAATGGGAATTTTGAGCTGTGTTCCAAAGAGCGATAATCCAGGCAAGGTGGTGATCAACAGAGGGCATGCGAGTATGGATGCAGTGTAAATGTATAGCTTGCAGATAGTGTGGAGAAAGGGGAATCTGTCGTTGCGCATACTGTCATATATGTATCAAAATGGGCGAGGATAAGGACCACATATCATGAATGCATGAGCTTGGGTATTGAACAGCTGTCCTATTTCCACCACCCACGGCATCAATCCGTCCATCCAGGTACTAGAAACATGTCATGTCCTTTGTATGTAGGATGGTAAAGCAACCAGCAGGGGTGCAACATGTTGGGAACATCTCAACTTGATGAGCAGGCCCAACATTGGCTTTTAACCCGAGCTTGGCTGTAAACACAAGAGCAGTGCTAGGTGGGAATATAAATAGGCACAGTATGTTTTTCCTTCTTGTCTGACAGGGTAAAGTCTGCTCCCCAAGTGGACGTACCAAGGAAAGGTCCTTGAGATTGAATATCGATGTTCCATTTAGACATTCCTGTATGTGGTCCTGGCATCATGGCCATCGGGGATGTACCTACACCAGTCTTGTAGGAACTTTTACCACTGTCCCATCCAGGAAACCACTGAACAAGAGGGGGTCACTTTGTTAGCTGCTGTGATGAAATGATGCATGCCAATGCCATCTGATCAAGCTGTTTAATGAAATTCAGCGCATGAACGTGAACATACCTGACTGGCCGTTTGCCAGTTTTAGGTATCATACCTCGATGAGTCGAATGCATCGTTGGGAGTTACTATAATGGGTCAGTAAAGCCAGTACGTTGGCCTGGGATGATGTATATAGCACACCGAAAAGTGAGGAATGCAACGATGAGTTTGGATGACAACTTCATTGAGTATACAGGTGTGTTATGGGGATGGTTTCAAGTTGAGCAGGATGATGGATTCTGGGGAGAATGGAGAATATGAAGTTTTGGTAGTGAATGAGCCTGCGATGAATGAGGATAACCAATCTTTGTGTGTGGCTGCACTGAATCTGAATCAAACTGATTGAGTGCGGCTCTGGAAGCTGTTACATAGTCTCCTGCTCATGCCTGCTGCATTCAGAGCTAGGCTCCATTCCATCTTTTTTGCCCTCCCTTGGTCAATACCCTCCTGGTCATCTCCCCCGCCCTGCATTCTCCTGGATTCCAGAGAATCCTAGGCTCCCATTGGTCAACCTGAGAGACAGTGTTTCCCACCCACCCTCATGGCTCACCACAGCCCTAGGACAACCCAGAGCCAGACAGTGCTTTCAATGCTGCCACCCACTTCCCCCCTTGCATGTGTCATCGCACATCTCTCATTCCGTCTGCACAGTCAATGATGTATCTCAGTTGCACTACAACCAATGCATCATTTCTTTCTTTCCCCTCACCACTGATCCCCAAGCATGAACCAAAGACTACATTCAATTGAACAAGATCCTTTTGAAGGCGAAACCTTCCTCACTTCCATAGAAGGATAGTCTTACATGAGAGTTGTGAGTTCTTGTCATATATTTAGTTCACAATGACTGTAAATATCTGCATCAGACCCACTCGCTGCAACCATCTCACGACATACTGTGCACAAAATAGTGTACATCCCAGGATGTTCTCCAACATCAGAGGAATACTTTTCGTGAGGTGGCTGTGAATGTATGTCAGTTCACCATACCACGTCACATCCCTATCCATGCGTGGGCTTTTCTGGTCCATCCACATTTGCTGTTATAGACATCTGACAGATGGATATCGTAAATGTTCATAGGTGTCTCTCCGGTACTCAAGTGGTTGCGTGTACATATATGCCTTGTTGATGTCAGCAATGCATTCCGACGCAGATGGCCATGATGCAACAATCACATATAGGAACATTCAGATGGAACCATCGTCATTCAATCTCAAGGAAGACTATTCTCTCTTTTCGATGCATCCACTTGGGAGCAGACTTTTACCCTATTGGACAAGCATGAAAAAATAGTGAACTCATCTTCATTCTCAGCTGGCTTATCTTTGCCTGTGTTCCCGGTCTGGTTCTGGTTGCGAGCCATTGTAGCACCTGCTCATGAAGTCTGGATATGATTGAAACATTGAACCCTCGCTAGCTGCATTGCAATCCTGTACCCAGTGCCAACCTTGCTGGCAATATGATGGATGAACAAAACATTTCAAGTACATGGACCGATGAGTTGATGCTGTGCGTGGTGAGACCAGAATAGCGGTTGTGTACCTACCATTTTCCTGGTGATAGTAGCCTTTGGTTCATGCATATATGCTGTGAGGAATGTGAATAACATGCTAGTTTATATCAAAGTACTGCCTAGGGCCTGGAAAGGTTTGCAGTGCAGACCAAATCGTTTGTGTAGGGGAGAAGCTCCTTCGAGATAATGTTGTCTTGGGATATATATCATACATTGTCATTGAGTTCAGAAGGTGAGGCATATGTATGGGTAAAATAAATATCTGAATCACAATTTGGAGTCCACTATCCTCTATTTTGCATTGATGCCCTAGCATTTGTGCTCGTCCCTGACTTCTGCCCAAAATTCTCATTCAAACCTGATGGGTCATACCTCCCAACAGTTCAAGCCGGATCCCCTCTGATTCATTCACATCCCCTTCCATGACCTGTTCCTGTTCCAGGGGGACATCTACGAATGCAATCCCAGACAATTGACTGGAAATTGGTTGTGACAACACATCAAATCCACTGTCAATGCCCTGGCAGCCATGACGGGTGTCACAGTCATACCACTCTCACATGCCAATGATTAGCTGAGGCATCATGGGGCACATGGTTATGCTGGGAAACACAGCCAGGAAGAGCAGTGAAGTGACATTCATCAGAAACTTGACCGAGATGATGGAAAAAATATTAACAAGCACATTCCTGGTAGTCAAGAGAAAAATAACTGAGTGGTTGGCTTTCGGGAAAGTACTTGAGAGTAAGATAGATGTAGAAATGTGACAGCAACGAATGAGGGAGCCAGTGGAAGGTGAGACATACACCAGGAAATAAATAATTCCATCCTTCACAAACAGTTGCAGGTACTGATTTGACTGCCACTGTTTGGTGGCCCTATACATCCTGATCAATTCCTTCAAGGTTTGGATGATAGTGAGAACCAAAAGTATAACACCAAGCACAAATCATGGGATTTTTTCATACATGTTAAAGTTGGTCATGTTTGCACTTCATGAGGAACTACAAAAAGGGATACCAATGATTTGGACAACAGTCTCTTGAGAAAAGAGCAGAGGCCGTCTCAGTGAGATCGCAGTCATGCATGCAGTTTAACTAGACACATACCCAAGAAGTATTTATTGGAATCCTTGTAGGCACCTGCAAAAACAAATGAAATAATAACCTGTGGCACATAGATGAGCAGAAGGACCCAAAGAATCCTTTTGGATTGATTCCATATTGCATACACCTGCAAGATCATTACAATTGTAATTGAAATCATCATCTGGGAAGGAATCGGGTTACTGTAACTTACGATCGGCAGCATTATAAAATATTTCAAATGCCCAGGCAGCTACCAAATACATCACAGTACCTTTAGAACATCCATGCATCATGCCAATGGTGTGACAGGCAGTAAATCAGTCTGCTTACACCTATGGAACTGTTATCAATATGGTTTTCAATCAGAATTGAGATGCATACATCTACCAGAAGACAGTTATTAATGTAGACAAGATACAAAACAGAAAAACAGACTTTGGCAGGGCCAGGCACAATGGTAGTACCCACTGTAAATGGTATATCCAGATTGATTGGCTCAACTAACCTCCCCTTAAGTTTGAACGCACTGAGGCTACTAAGACTTTATCATGTAGTTGCCATTAGCCATGCAATACGCTGTGTCATAGCAACAAGAGACCTACATGGCCCAACAAAGACCAACATAGCAAACCTACAAAGCTGTCAATTGGAGCACATACAATGTGAGCCTTTATATGCACCAGAAGAAATATTGTAGAGACTGAGGTCCAGGGTCTGCACTGTGGGACTGTCAGGGACCCTTGCTCAATAATTGCTCCCCTACCCAAATGTAGTCTATCTTTGAATATTGTCAGCTGACAAATGTGATATGGAGAATGAAATAACATACCTCTCTTGAAATGGCAAGGACTGCAGTGGCAGGATTGTAATGTTCACTTGACTCAATATAAAGGTTATCATACCACCACTGGCACTCACTATAATCATATATGACAGCAGTGACAATAATCACTACAAGAATCTGTGAGATTCATTGTTCAGGAAAGCTACAATTCATCATACAGGATGCACAGTCATTTATTTGGAGAAGCTCCAAAGTGGACTATAAGTTGGATGACATGGCAGGTACCCTTAAAGGAGAAACAATGATATATGATGATTTGACAATGAACAAAGATTGAGGGTCAAGGAGAGGGAGGTTGCCTGTGGCCACTGGCTTGGTGTTGGGTTCCCCTGATAGTTATATCTTCTACCTGCTGTGTTATGTAAATGTTTGTTTCCAGCCTCGTTTGAAATGATACATGTGCATGAGGTATCATCCTCTAATGCTGGACAGACATGCAATGATTTAGGATCCAGGAGTAGTAATAGAAGCCAGTGCAGGAGCATCTTTGTACTATGCAGCATAGTGGTGTTTGGGGTGAAAAGATTAAATCATGAATTTCAGATATAATCGGATCACATCCTATGGCAGTATGACCCATGGCAGGCCGCAGGAAGACCTGAAGCTGTGGCTTTCCACCATTCTTCCATTTCATGGCACTACTATGGATGAAATGTGCCAGACAGCAGATTTTGGCACTCATTTGAAAATCAGCTCTCATCAATCATTGATATATCAGCATCAGTGCTCCTGCCACACCCACACTCAGCCTGAGGTAATGAGACAGTATGAGTAGCCCATCAACCTAGATGATCATGGTATATCCTGGCTACCTACAGTGGCTCAAAAAAGTGTCCCAATATTTGGCTATTTTGCAAAGAGCTGACATTTGCAAGAGACCCAAAAGGCATTAGCTCTAACCCTTGCAGGGTGATCAATAGCCCTAACCCTTGCCCTGAATCTGAGCCCTTGGTCATGTGATTTGGTTGCCATGGCACTGAGATATAACCATATTAAAATGACATGTCATTGGGACACTTATTTGACTCTGATATTGTCAGTCATTATTTAGTAAATAACATAAGTGTTATGCTAAATGATCTTTCGTGAGGTCGTTTGCTAGAGAACTCTTCTTATAGAGAAGTTACCTTCCCCAAGAAGAATATAGTGTCCACTCGAAAGTAGAACGAGGACTTTGAGAACACCAGAAGATATGCTTGTATTGCATAGAACTAGCTTAGGTCTCTCTACTACACAAGCATGGCCTTTTATACTAATGCAGTTTACCAAATAAAGGGAACAAAACAAGACAGGATGAAAAGAGAGAACAATAGTTTCTAGGAACTACAATCTGATCAGAAGGAGTCTGATCAGAGAGGAGATGAAAACGAGGTCTGAGATCTGGCGGGAAAGGGAATAGAGAGTTAAGTAAGAGCTATGTGAGAGAAAAGGGATAAATGGTCAGTCACGGTGGTCAGTCATGGGTCTAGGAGTCATGTGACTGACAAGAAAGTCTAAGTAGAAAAGAAGGAGGAAAGAAAAGCCAGTTGTTTGTAACATTAGCCCCCACTTTAAGATGGATTGTCCTCATCCATCTAGCCCCGGTCTGGGCCCAACTGATCTCCCTTGTTTATCTCGTAATCCCAAAGATTGGTGTCAGAGGAGCGAGAGGGGGATTTCCAGTCAGGAATGTGGCGAGGACATTCTTGTTGCAGATGGTCATGACCTCCACAGATGAAACAAATATGAGCAGGTCGCCTTCCCCTCCTTCCTTGCCCCACGCTGATGGCAGGGGAAACTCTGGGAGGATTTCTAGATTCCCCAGGACCCAAGATGGGGATTGGATCTGCATTTGGGCCACAGAATTGACAATGTCTCAGAGGATCTGTTGGCTGCTGGTGGGGGTAGGGAAATGGTTGGCTTGGTTTGGCAATTCCTCCTGGCCCATGCTGTCAGTGGGTAAGAAGGGGGTAGGTGGTCTAGGTGGACCAGGGGGAGGAACTCGGGTAGGAGGAGGAGAGCTGGGTTCGCCAGGTTGTCAAGGAGAGGGGTTGGGATGACTTCCCGAGAAGAGGTTGCTGGGATAGATTGGAGAGTTGGGAAGGACAATGGATTCAGAGAAGTAGGTCTGACGTTCCTCAGGGGTAACTGTGTTGAGCATGGGTCGGAGGACAAAAGTGAATTGTTCAGAGGGAATGTCATTGACAACCTGACAGAATCCAGCAATGTAGAGAAGTTCCAGGACATGGCCTCGTATAGCGAGGAGGGATTCAGAGAGGGCAGAGTTGAATGGGCCAGTTCCATATTGGGAGTCGTTTTGAAGGAAGAACTGGTAATGGAGGTAAATTCGTCGATATAATCCGACCAGGTTATGGAGAAATTGGGATCTATTGATGGTGTAGTGAGTGCAGAGGAAGTTGTTGAAAGTGGTGGCTTGGAGGGTGACTGTGAACATGACTTTTCTGAGAAATGGGGAAAGATGGTGGACACAGACAGGAGGGGTGTCGGGGACGGGGATTTCGAGGGACATCTAATATGAGTAGTAAAAGAGGCAGTAGTCAAATTTACAAAAACAAGAGTGTTGGAAATGGTGGTGGACTGCTTCGTTCAGGAGGGTGGGGGTGACAGTCCGACCTCTGAGGAAATGGTGATAAAGGAAACCGAGGTTGTCTTTCGAGAGGTCAAGGGCTTTTGGGATTTCAAGTTGGTAGGAGTAGGTCATGGGATCCCCTAGTCGAGGTGCTGGGCGGTTTTATAGTCCTTTAGAACATCCAGTGCGTTTTTGAAGTTTCATTCTGGTTCCCATGTGGCTTCAGAAAGGGGATAGCCTTTCCAGGCAGTGAGATACTGTCTTAATCAGCGAGTCCCTTTATGGTTTAGGATGTAGTCTATTTTGTATTCCTCTTCTCCATGTTCTAAATCAGGGGGGGGTCAGGGAAAGTTAGGTCCATGTTCTTCGGTTTCGATGAATGGGGTTAGAAGGGAGCCGTGGAAAACAGGGTGTATTTTCCATTGTCTTGGGAGCTCTAGTTCATAAGCAATGTCAGAGATGACCTTTTTGATTTCAAAGGGGCCATGTCTTTTTGGGGCCAACTTCTTGTTTAGGTTGATTGGTAGGTTGGTGGCTTCCAGCCATACAAGCTGTCCTGTTTTGAACAGGATGTATCTCCCTTTTGATCAGTTTGCCATGATTTTTCTGGCTTTTTCAAGGGAGGCAGTGGCTTCATCATGGATGGAATTTAAGTGGGTGAGGCGATCCTGTACAGCTTGGACAGTGGAAGGTCTGATTTTGGGATAGGAGTGGGGATGGTATCCCATCATGAGGTGAAATGGAGAATCATTGGTAGCAGAATGGGTCATGGAGTTGTGATGGAATTTGGCCATGGGAAGGGTCTCGACCCAGGTGGCAGGATTACTTTGGCAAAACAGGCGGAGGTGAGTTTCTAGTTCCTGATTTACTTGTTCAGTTTCTCCATCTGTTTGTGGGTGATAAGCAGTGGATAGGGTGAGGTCATACTGAAGAAGTTGGGCGAGTTCCTGGGCGAAGGCGGAGGAGAATTGAGGACCATGATCAGAGATTACTTTCTCATAAAGACCGAAACGGGAAAACACATGCGAGAGGAAGAGTTGTGCTATGCCCTCTGCAGTGATGGTTTTTGAGCAAGGAATGAATATCACCCCCTTTGTCAGCCCATGGTCAACCACGACCAGGACAGAATCAGTTGTCCCCTGGGGGGGAAGTCTGGTGATCAGGTCCATGGAGAGGTGTTGGAAGGGACGAGTGGTGGAAGAGGTGATCAGAGTGAGGGGGGGCAAGTGGGGTGGGTATTTACTTTGTTTTGTTGACAGACTGTGCAGCCAGCGATGTATCAACGGACAAAGGTGGACATTCTGGGCCACCAGTAATCACGGGAGAGGAGGGCAAGAGTCCGGGCAGTCCCAGCATGACTGCCATGCAGGGAGTGGTGAATAGAGGAGATGAGGGGTTGGTGACAGTCTTCAGGAATATAGGTCTGCCCCTGGAAGGTTAGGTGTGTTCCATCATATGCCCAGTCGGCTTTCTTGGCCTGGGGGAGGAGGGAGGATCCCTTGTGCAAGGTTGTTAGGGCGTCAGCTACCAGGGGGTCAGTAGTGGTGGAAGTTGAAATTTTCGACGCAATAGCGAGGTCGAGCAAATGCGAGAAGACGTTGTCAGGGAGGAGTTGCAGGGCTTGGTTGTCTTCGCAGATTGCGGGAAGGTCTTTGCAGGAGAGGGCATTGGCCAGGCCCATGTCAGTGCCAGGAAGGTGGTGGAATGATAAGTTGTAGTCCTGAAGGAACATCTACCATTGGGTGTGCTGTCAAGTTAGCTTTCGTGGTTCCCAGAAGTAGGTGAGATTTTTGTGGTCAGTGAGTATGTTGACCTGATGTTGGGTTCCTCGGAGGTAGTGTCTCCATTCCTGTAGTGTGAGTATGACTGCCAGGAGCTCCCAATCGTAGATGTCGTAATTTCACTCAGGAGTGGAGAAGGTTTTAGAGAAGTATGCACAAGGATGGAGATCTCCATTTCTGTCTTTTTGCATTAGTACTCCTCCAGCAGCAGTCAAGGATGTGTCAGTCATCACATGGAAGGGTCGGCTAGTGTTGGGGGTGTGGAGGATGGGTTGTTTTAGAAAGGCATTCTTTAGAGTTCGGAAGGCCTGCTGTTCATTGTCCCCCCATTTCCAAGGGGCATTCTTTCTAGTCAGGAGGAGGAGGGGTTGAGCGATATCAGAGAAGGCAGGGATAAACTTCTGATAGAAGTTGCAGAATCTGATGAAGGACCATACTGCTTTGATGTCCTTGGGAGGTTCCCATTTCTCGATGGCAGAGAGTTTGGAGTTGTCCATAAGTACTTTGTTTAGAGACACACAAAGTCCTAGGTATTCTACTTCGGTTTGATCAAATGAGCATTTCTTGGGTCAAAGGTATAGGTGCTGTTCTCTGAATCATTGAAGGACTTTGTGGGTCCAAGCTTCATGGGTAGCAGGGTCTGCTGAGTGTATTAACACATCGTCCATGTAGATGATTAGCCACCCTTCTGCGATGAAGTCCTTGAATATGTCATTCATGTAGGCCTGGAAGGTGGCAGGGGAATTACTCATCCCAAAGAACATAACAGTTGGCTCGAAGAGGCCGAGTGGGGTGGTGAAGGCTGCCTTCCATCTATCTTTGGGTTTGATGAGGATATTGTTATACCCCCATCAAACGTCCAGTTTAGTGAACAAGGACGATCCTTTTAGTTGGTCAATTAAATTGGGGATTCTAGGAAGAGGGTAGGCATTTTTTACTGTGTGTTGATTGAGATATTGGTAGTCTTGGCAAGGGCGAAGTTTCCCATCTTTCTTTTGGATGAAAAAGAACGGAGAGGCTTGGGGGGAATTGGACGGTTGTATTTTCCTGTTTGTCAAATTTTCTTTGATGAATTTCTTACAGGCCTCTGTTTCTTCCGGGTTCAGGGAATAGTTCTTGGCTCATTTGGGAACGAAACTTGGTAGAAGTTCTATCCTGTGGTCATATGCTCTGCTGGGAGGAAGCCCTGCTGAATCTTCTTCTATGAACATGTCTTTGTACTCTTGGTATTGGGGGGGAATGTCTTGCTTTGCTTTGGCTGCTTCCTGAGCAATGGTGGTGGAGATGGTTACCTATTGCAGGTGTTCGGGAAGTTGGTCAAATCTTTTTTTGTACACCTTTTGAAGACCAATATTTTCATTAGCATTGAGGAATCGAAGAAGATATCATTGTGCTAGAGCTTCTGCCCCATTCCTTTTCCTTGGGGTAGTGGTTTGCTCTAGGGTTATTTTCTTCGTTACCCAGTTAATGACTGGGTTCTTTTCCGTCAACCAGGTCATTCCCAGAATGATGTTCTGTTGCTTTCCACTAGCTAGCACTAGGAAATCCCTTTCTTCTTGTTCCTGGTTGATCATTATGGATAATCTGACTTTAAACTTTATCTGTCCCATTTTATTAGTGGTTCCATCCATGTTATATGTGTTTCGCAGTTGTTTTAACGGAATGAATGGGATCTTGTTCCTTTTTGTGAAGGCATAATTGATAAAACATGCCATTGCCCCACAGTCGATCAGGGCGGTGGTTTTTGCAACTTTTGAGCTTCCGGGGTTTGAAAACTCTAAGGGGATGAACAAAGATTTTTTGTCATTTGGTAGAGTTACATGGGGAAGCATAGGAGAGCACGTTGTTGCCCTGAGTCTCCTGTTTAAAAATCCTCTTCTTTGATGCGGTTGATGGTTTCCTTTTCCTTGCTGCAGTTTTGGTCAAAACATTCCTTTAGGGTCTGGAGGACTTCTTCTCTGTCTATTGTTTGTTCTCCTAGCCTCTTTACGTATCCCTCCAGTTCTTCAGTGTGGGAATTGATTTCTCTTATTCATTCCAGAATGGTCGGTTTTATGGGTCCCTTTCCAGGGATGGAATTCCTTCCTTTCTGGGAGTAATGGTTCCTGGTGTGGCACCCAACTTTATGGCAGCAGTAACAACAGTTCTCTTGGTTGTGCCTGATTCTTTCGGCTTCTGAAAGCCTAATCATGTCTACATCCATGGCGTTTGGGTCCCTTCTTGCTCTTCCATCGTTTCAGGATGACTGGAACCTTCCTAAGTGGAAATCATTGAGCCTTTCATATGCTTGGGTGTGGGTGCTTGCTGCTGCAATCCACCCCTTTAGAGTGGTTGCTTCCATTCCCCTGAGGATATCGCTGATCAGGTTGAAGGGGAGTCCAGTGCAGAAGAGATCGCAGATCATGGCTTCGTCCGTCATCTTGGTGAGAGAGAGGAGAAGGTTGAACTGAGTTGAGTAGTCTTTCAGGCTTCTGCTGAGATTCCTTTCATCCGCAGGTTCCTGATTCTTCTCTGGGCATTGGTGGCTTTGTCCTTCAAGGAAAAGGTGTTCTTAAAGTTCTCTTCAAAGGTCTCTCATTTCTTATAGTTGGTGTTGCTTTCTAGTTTGTCATAGTATCCCTCTACGAAGGTTTTTCCTTGCCCTTCGCTCATCCTGCTTAGAGTGGTGGTGATTATTTCTTCATCTGTCATTTTTGCCTTCTTGATGTTTCTCCATGCTTTCATTGCCTTCAGCCACCAATTGGCATCTTTTACCTTTCCAGAGAAATCTTTTGGAAGGCTTTCTTTTCCCATTTCATCATCAGAGTCAGAGTCTTCTTCGTCAGTGTCAGAGTCCCAGTCTTGTTCTCCTGGTCCAGGGAGATGGATGTCTGGATTGGGAGGTGGAGGGTCGGATCAAGGTCTAGTGGGATTGAAACTGGGAAGAGGTTGGGTGGGGGTGTGTGAAGTTTCTCTGGAGGTTCTTTCTGATCATTGTTGCTGCCAGCAACAGACATTTGCTTTGTCTCTTGCCTGGGAGTTGGCAAAGTTCAGTTCAGTCACTCTTTGTTGGGCATGGTAAAAGGCCCTGTCCTCAGGGGAGAGGTTGGGATCTTCAGCTGGGTCATATCGGGATATGTTGGGCAGGCTTTTGATAAGGCATGTATAGTTCTTTTTGGAAAGCTAGTTCTTTTGTTACACTAAATGATCTTTCGTGAGGTTGTTTGCTAGAGAACTCTTCTTATAGAGAAGTTACCTTCCCCAAGAAGAATATAGTGTCCACTCGAAAGTAGAACGAGGACTTTGAGAACACCAGAAGAT
Source organism: Boletus aff. vermiculosoides (assembly GCA_038089475.1). Taxonomy (NCBI): domain Eukaryota; kingdom Fungi; phylum Basidiomycota; class Agaricomycetes; order Boletales; family Boletaceae; genus Boletus; species Boletus aff. vermiculosoides. The sequence goes on along the minus strand of JBBPKW010000088.1, from coordinate 803 downwards.
ATGCTTGTATTGCATAGAACTAGCTTAGGTCTCTCTACTACACAAGCATGGCCTTTTATACTAATGCAGTTTACCAAATAAAGGGAACAAAACAAGATAGGATGAAAAGAGAGAACAATAGTTTCTAGGAACTACAATCTGATCAGAAGGAGTCTGATCAGAGAGGAGATGGAAACAAGGTCTGAGATCCAGTGGGAAAGGGAATAGAGAGTTAAGTAAGAACTATGTGAGAGGAAAGGGATAAATGGTCAGTCACGGTGGTCAGTCATGGGTCTAGGAGTCGTGTGACCGACAAGGAAGTCTAAGTAGAAAGGAAGGAGAAAAGAAAAGCCAGTCATTTGTAACAATAAGATTCTGATGGATGCTGTGCTTCAACCCTATCTAATTATGTAACTTACATAATTCTGAGTGATATAAAGGGCAGGGATACCACCCAGCTAACCTTACTTCACCATGAAACCCATTTCTGCCTCTGCTAGAGCCAATATCCTTTCTTTCTTTGAATCTGGCCTTTCTGCTAGGAAAATATCCTCCAAAACTGGTCTGGGGAAGTATACTGTGGCCAGGGTTATCAAAGAGATCCATCCAGGCAAGGAAAACATCAAATTAGGATGTCCTTCCAAGCTTTTTCCTACTAATAAAAGGAGAATTGTCTCTAGTATCACCTTTGGCAGGATTGAAAATGCTGTCCAGGCAACCCATCTCATCAATTCTGCCCTCTCCTCTCCTGTCTCTTCCCAAACTGTTAGAAATGTGCTCAAGTCTGCATCTCTAAAGGCTGTGGTCAAGAAAAAGAAACCACT
>JBBPKW010000087.1:17324-32774 GCA_038089475.1 Boletus aff. vermiculosoides | reverse complement strand
CCCATCCCGTCTCCTGCAGGTCAGTTCTGCAACGCGAGCGGCACAGAACTACTTCACATGTAACAAATATTCGCAGTTATACATTCCAAGTATGTATACAGCTTTCTCACGAGCTCCGCCCTTCGTATTCGTTGGGCGTCTATCGCGATCCTATTCAGTAATTTGTTTTGTTAAGGTCAGGGTACGAGAATATCTAGTCATCTGAACGAGCGTGGAATTATACTCCATTTCTGCAGTGTGGCAAGATCGGCAAGTGAGTTCGCCTTACTCGAGGCGGACGTGGAATCAGCAAGCCAATGTTTCAGATTACTCATGTTAGGCCACGAGGTGCCTCCATGCCGTATTCAATGGGTCTGTTTCACCCTGCATAATGTCTCCGCCCTATGGTTCACGAGTGCTATATTCGAATATGTAAGTTGGTCCATATTCGGTCTGGTTTCCGCAGTGCCGGGAGCTCGCTGATGGCGCTCATCCACCTGAAAACGTCGCAGATGATGAGTCAGGTAAGCACAGGGTAGAATACTAATTGACGGGCATCCATCTAATCGTTGGAATAGAATATCCCTGGAAGCCGCCTTGGAGGGGCGGAACACTAAGCGATCGAAATAGAGCGTGAAGAGCGATAGGATTGCAGAGATGAGGGAGGAAAACAGAATGGGTCCTGGAGCGTAGCTAAGGTGTCGTATATATAGGGTATGGTCAGAATGCTATAGGTCGGGGTATATCAGTATGGAATGTACGGAGATAAGGAGATAAGGAAAAGGAATGCTAAGTACCGCGGGCGGGCTTACAATCCCTAAAGTATGATTAGGCGAATGTTTGAGGTACAACTTCTCAGTGCACTGAATGCTTGTCCTCGTCTGTGTGCCCCCAGGAGGTGTCTATAAATGCCAATGTGAGTGAACATATGCATATTGAGGACATACTGCACCCACTGTCCGGTAAGAGGCTCTGCCTGCCTCGTAGGATAATAAAGAAGGTTTTTTTTAGAAAAAAAGGATATTGAAGATCTTTACGAAATACGTACTGGCGACAATATGAGGTGAGTAACGATCGGTCAAAACAGGACAGTAAGAGTTCCACGGATGACTATACATAGTGAAAATGTAGTTGCCTGTGAAGAGGATAGGTGTTGTGGTTGCCAACCGTCGCTGTACGGGTCGTAGGAAGTTATCCAACGAGTTGTAAACGACAATATCAAATATTCATGTTTCAATCTCACTCGTTGGTCCTTTGCCGTGCCTACTAGCCTCAGCGTACTCGATTCAGATATAAACTCTGAGACTGCAGTTCTGTCAGAATCTTGCCCTATCAACACCAAGGTACTGCACGTGGAGTGCCGATTGTTGGTATCGTGCGCCATCAAGTCACCCGTAAAGATGAAAAGGTTGAACCCCATTTCTTCAGTTCCAGTGAGTGGTGGAATAACCTGCATGGCAGAGAGCATCAACGAGAGCGGCATGTCACTGTCAGATTCCATATCTTAGTGGATCTGGAACAAGAAATGCGCGGCAGGCAAGTTACTGGCAATAGCCTCATAGCTAATTTCCACACCAAAAGTCATCATCAGCATTCAAGTTCATGATATTCAGCTATGTACTGTGAGCCGGATTGTAGTGAAATACATTGTTACATTGATCACCTTATGGTTTAGAATAAACCTTTGCTATAAGTCTGCATCTATGATATCTCACCATTTTCAACTGAACATTGTCAGTGATGTAAGGTCTTGCATTAAATTTAACCATCCTGAGGGGCTGGAGATATAGCCAATGGCAACTGGATGCCGCGGTCAAGCATAACTGCTGCCGATTGCCGGAGAATGCATTCGGCCTTGTCTGTCATCGTGAACTCGAACTTGCCCACAAGTTCAAACACGAACGCTTGGAGCTCCAAGACACTGTAGCCTGTCGTCAGTGATACTCCCTGTTACGTAATAAAGTGTGGGACCGCACGCAAACCGCCATCCCAAGCATGCCCGAGTCCCACTGAGGAAGGTTAATCTGTTATTATAGAAAGCGTGTCGGTGAATATGTCTCGAAACACGACAAAAGGCACACAAGTTCGAGTATACGCCAATACCAGTTAATCTCTTCTCTAGCATCGCGCCCTCCAACCAGCGATCGGGGTTGAATTCATGTGCATCCTCTCCCCAAATGTCCCTGTCGCTGCAATGTCACGTGCAGTTAACTGAAATGTCATTATGTGTCTGTAAGACGTACCGGTGATATGCAGTGATGGATATTAAGATTTGGGTGCCTTTGGGAACGAGTAATTCATTGATCATATCTCCATACTCGGTGTGAATTGGCTTAGAGAGTGGAAGGATGTCATCTCGACAAGCTATTCGCCAGACGCGAGGTACCACCGGATGGAACCGTAACCCTTCCTTTGTTAGACAGGAGTGAATGAGATGAATTAAACCGGGGCATGCCAAGGAGGCACCAGTTACCTTGATCACAGCATTCAAGTAAGGCATAGCATCCAGATCTGCGACTGTGAGCTGTGAATCGCCGCGTGCTTGGATGGTCGCTTCGGTCTTCCTTATCTCATCTCGTAGTCTACCTTGAACTCTGGGGTTCCGTGCAACCTCCAGTAAAACCCCGGCAATAGAGTTTGCGGTGGTTTCATGCCCCGCAATCAGAAGCGTACTGTACACGTCATATTCATGATGTTGAATCTTGAAAGAAAGGAGAGAATCGTCAATAAAACCCACCGCATCTGCGCTAATAATTCTTCTTCGGTCAATTTGTTCTTCGTATCTGCATCCATATTGGCCTTGACTGCAAGATAGTCAACCAGACAGACCAGTAATCAACAATATAAGGGTGGCATACCGAGGAGGGTAAATATATCCCGGTTACCCTTTCCTTGTAACAGGGCGTCTGCCTTCTCCCGTACTAATTCCTTGGCAATATCGGTGACCGTTCTTTTTACCTCACGCGCACGTGCTATCCGAGAATTTGAGCTATGATCGAAAATCCATTGGAGTATCCACGATGGAATATGGTTTGAAGCCATTTGTATAAAAATCTGCGTTGCTGAAGGCAGACCGAAAACGTCGCTACTGGGATGAGGTTGAGGTTGCGTGACAACCTTGGAAAGGTTACAAGGAAACTGACATATAGTTTTTATACGTTTTTGCAAGAGGATGCGATTCATCTCGGATGGTACCGAATTGGACGTCAAATACACCTGTTAAGATGATGTGCAGCCCAGACTTACACTTTAGGAGGAGAAAAAAACAATCTTACCCTGACCGATTGCATCTAATGCTCCACGCGAGAGCCAGGGTCGAACGTTGAGGACAATACTCTGACCATCACTATTCCCAATGGTTTCCAACCACTTTGTGGTTAGAGACTCGGCGCATTCCTTGAAGATCGGCAAGAATGCCCTGGACTCTTTCAGCCCAAATCCGGGAACCATGATCCTCCTCTGTCGCTTGTGGTCCTCACCTATCATCTGGTTATTCCTAACGAAATTTTGAAAGCATGAAAACTACCTTCAGCGCAGAGAATCCCCCTCCCATTTAACAAGCGTGAAATAACATGGAGAATAGGTAGCTTCGGATAATCGTATGCTGACGTGTTCAACATCTTCTGCAGAGCCTTTGGGTCTGTGACTAGAAGTTGATCCTCCTGAGAAAATTATTGAGATATAGTTGTGGACAGTACTAGTACGATTTAGCAGAGTGGGCGGACTTACTCCAATGACACCTTTAAACCGAATGACATTGCCGTACAGACTATGCCATCTGAAGTCTGCTTCACCAACTGGACGTCGGAATAGCTCGAACAAGTTACCTGAACAGTGTCAAGGGTGTAACGGGCGGAACAGAGAAAGGACCCTACCAAGGATGAATGAGGGTGATTTGGGGCCACGGATCATGGACAAAGACAAGCGGGTGAAACGATTGAGCAATACATACAGAAGGCTCAGGGCAGTCAGCCCCGCAGCAACAGAAGAAGAGATCATAGTAGAGAAAAATGAGTGTGGACAGGCGCCTTGTAAAGGGTGCCTTTATGGATGGCCCCATTGAATCCCGGCAACTCTTGCGCAGCAGCTTCAGCCTGCTCAATCTTGACTGTATCTTACTGCACTCTATCGTATCAACCGTGTCGTCTTGTCAGGGTCGATGTGGAATCCGCGGACATCATTGAAATTCGACTCCTGAATTGATCTATTTCTGTACGCAGCGAGAAACGGCGACAATGAAGCGGGCCAGTAACGAGTGATTACGCTGAGGGCGCTATGGACATTAATTCAAACTCAGATACGTGTTGCCGAAACCCCCCGTATGGTCTACTTGCATTCGACGATAATTACCCCCAGTTGTCTCGTGCACAAAGGTTCATTCGTGTGATGAACGACTAGTACAGATTTGACAATGTTTTTCTTGTATGTTATTCGCGGTCGCCGCTGGAAGGTTCATGACGACGGCTCAGCTCAACGTACACCCCATCCTCTCTGGTAGAATGATATATAGACACATCCTTCGTGAAAGGGAACCCGCATCTCAGAACGAGCTCTCGCCCATGTTTACTGGGATGGAATTTTCTGCTCCGGAATGCTTTCCGGTTTGCACATACATCTATGGAGACACAAATTCAGCCAGGTCCCAATCAGGTCCTTCAGGTCCTTATCGGTCCCCTGGTTTCCGCAGGGACTCGGATCTAAAGCCGATCATGTTCCTGAGTCCACAATGATGGACAAGTGATCGAGTGATGCCCGTCCGCAACCGCAACCGGCATTCTCCGGAGGAGGCACAACAAGGCATTAACTCCTTCCCACTTCTTTGTTCGACCTCCATGGTCCTGGGGGCGCGCTACCATTACTTTTACGTCCCTCCAACTCTATCTACTTCATGATCACCGGGGATATCCACTATCCTTCTGGAAATTTGGAGCTCTAGTTTTAGCAGATCCTCGGTGAGTAAAACCGTCTCCCATTCCCTTTCACTATGCTACATCATTACCTTACACTCAGGTTCTTCCGAAGCTGCTCACATTTGTCTTCCCAAGCCAAGATCATGTATTCTAGATTCACGGACACTTTATCCGAGGCTTCACGCCTGACCCTAGTACTGTAATGAAACTTCATTCATCAGTACTTCTGTGCGCAGTTGGTGCGCAGCATCAACAAGCCCATGTCCGCCGACCGCCTATTACACATCCTATATAATATTTTTGTTTTATTAAGGTCAAGATACGAGAATCTGTAGTCATCTGAATGAGCGTGGAATTATACACCATTTCCGCAGCGTGGCAAGGAGATCAGTAGGCGAGTTCGCCTCGCCTGAGGCAGACGTGGAATCAGCAAGACGAGCAGACTACTCACGTCGACCACGGGGTACCTCCGTGTCGCATTCAACGGGTCCATTGTATCCCACGTAATGTGTCTGCCGTATGCTTCACGAGTGCCGTATTCGAATGTGTAAGTCGGTTCATATCCGATCTGATTTCCGAGTGCCGGGAACCCGCTGACGGCGCTCATCCACCCGAAAGCGTTGTAGACGATGATTCGGGTGAGCACGGGATAGGGTACTAAATAATGTATATCATCTAGAACATCAAACGTCTAGGACAACAACGTCAGCCACGGGATCCATATTTTGAACAGACATAATCCTACCGCACAGTGCGCTTCATACATTCGGAAATAAAAGTTAGGATTCGTCAATGGCGTCAACGGAGGTCCGTCATGTTCTGCCAACTTACAAGTTCAATTTCCGCGTGATTGAATCATTGAGAAACGTGTCTGGGACACTGCGAGGGCTGTACGTGCTGTTGGTGGTGTAGATTCAGAATATCTATGAGGTATGATTAAGTAAATGTTTGAGGTGCAACTTCTCAACGTTCGTAGGTGTGACCCTAGGAGACGTCTACGAATGCCGGCGTCAGTCAGCAATGCATATTGTACTGCTTCGTAGGACAATAAAGGAGGATAAAAATGCATATTGAGGAATCGTATCGTACCGTATCACACTGCCTCGTTTGGCCTCGTTTCGTCTCGTCAGGGTTGATAGAGTCCGCGGACATCAGTGAAATTCGACTCCCGAATTGATGTAGAAGTCGTTCCAGTACATCAGTGTCCCGCGTCTCCAGCTCATCTGAGGTGCCACTTCCGGAGGTTTCAACCGCCCATAGATAGGGTTTTATCGCAAGGAAGAAACTAACCAGCGAAGCGTCAAGGCCTAACACCGTGCTATTACCGCTGTGTCGACTGGTCAATTGGTCACGGGAGTTTGAGACGTTGACCACTTGGCCGTTATGGTGGTGGGAACGAGTCTCGTAAACCACATGAGTAACACCGTCGGCAGAATCGGACACATACTACCAAATTTGGAGCATAGGTTCTTGCGTTCCACGGCACCGAATCAACTATGATCGGCCTCCTCCCTTGTCCGACACTCACCTGTCCATCGCACTCCCCATCATTGGCCACTGAGCCCAGTTATGTGAATACTGAGCCGATGAATGGTACACTGTATTCGTGGTGACAGATCGTCAAGTAGTTTAAGTATTTGGAGATGGCCACAGTGACGAGCGGACCCTGGTCCGGGGCAGCTATAACGAGAAATTTAGCGACCTCGAGCGAGGCTTGACACTGCGCACACTTGTTCCCATCAAAAGCCAGGTTAGATGTGATCGCTGCAATTTGTGCGACGGCTGAGTGAAGTCGCTCAGATACTGCAGAGTGCGGATAAAATGGTGCGGGTCAACAGTGTTGTTCTTGTCGCATGAGGTAATGAGGTGGTACATTAGGTACTGAAATAGAAATTGCATGTCTTGGACAGATTGGCAGGATTCGTCAGCATTTCGGGGAAGACGGAATTCTGTGGAAATGTCTTATTACAACAGACAGATAATGGTCAGCTTTGAATGCATACCGCGACGGGGTCCGTGACCACGAGTTGTAGTTGTGCTGAAGTTCCAGTTCCAGTTGGCTCATAATATGCACGATAGACGGCAGCACGGAATATCCCAGGAGCGTTTTATGCAGTGGGGAACACATCGCCAGCGGCCACAGCGACTTCAGTTTGGAAGGATACAAACGCCAGAAAGGAGCAAAGAAGTAATGTTCGAGGCGAATGGCACCAACTAGTTATTTCTACATTGTCTGGTGTGCACCTTTACGGTGACTCTGCCCGCGGCGATCAGGAGCGGAAGGAATGAGAATTTGCAACTCGCAACTGGAATAGATGATGATTGCGTTGTCCAGGTGAGTTATTGGCAGTTGCGGGCTAAGGAATCGTTTATGTCAATCCGCAGACGTGAAACGACTTTCAATAAGTAACCCGACTCGAAGAAATCGGAGCCGCGTACGTGAATGAAGGAATACCCGGAGGCCAGTTGACGTCCTGAATGAGAAGGAAGAAGGTTTATGGCTGACCTTGCTTGACCAGAGAAGTAAACATACAATAACAGTAAATAAGTAATTTTAAACAAAATAGTTAACATATAAGAATCGTGCTAACAATTCAAGTTGAGCGCAACGTGCCCCCTTGAGGCTTGACCTAGCAGCGCCTGACGCATTTTCACACCTCCTATTCGGACAAGAGTAGACACCACCATGACATCAAGTTTAACGTAAATTTACAATGTGATACAAATTACGGTCGACTCTTTCCTGAGTCCTAAGTTCTAACACATACCTCTCGGGAGAGCCCTGGAGGTATGTGTTGCTAGGGAGTATGGGTCTTCTGGGAGGTCATAAGCCCTGTAAACTGGGTTGGGGAATCCAAAATCCTATGTGCTATGAGGGAGTATGTGTTATACCAGGGACGATTTGCACATTAACACAAAGCCAACACTAGACAAACACTAGGAGACCTTGAGTCAAGCAAGGTGATGCCTCACCGAGCGGGCAATGCATGGCGGACCAACAGGGAGACTCATGAGACCGACATCAATACACAGATCGAGAGATGGGATACCCAGAAATAAAATATGATCATGCTCAGATGCTACACCAAATCTACGACGACGTCGATACGTCGAATATAAGTACATACACAAAATTCACCATCATAATCAATCGACTCCCCCGAAAGCATAAGAACTCGCAGAGCTCCAACACCAGCCGATCCCGTCGAATCCTTCACAATACCACTAGCGCTGCACGCGCCAAGAAAACGAAAAATTCTATCCATGTACAAACGATCCCAGACGCGCCTCACTTCCCATCCGAGCACACAAGTATGACAGACATCAACTCGTCCCACCCTTCTTCCCATCCAACGCCGCCTGGAACATCGAAATCGCATTCTGCACGCTCCGTGGCCTCATCGACGGGCTCGTCGATCCTCCCAACCGCGAACTTCCCCTCCGTTCCGAATTCGGCGGTGGAGGTGGTGGAGTTGGGGGTGAACTGACGCTCGATGCGCTCGGAGAGGATGCGCGCTCGAGAGAGGGCGTCTCGCAGCGTCCGTCGTCCGAAGGCGTCATTGGCCTTGAGAATATGGGCATAGGCATGAAGGTCGGCATGGGCGTGGGCGTGGGCGTAGGCGATTGCGCCTGCGTCCTGGATTGACCAAGCGAGGTGGCGGGTTTCTCCCCCATGGGCGGTGGTGCGGGTGGTAATCGTTCATTCTCGATATCCGATCTCCGTCTGTCATGCGTGTGTAGGTGATCTGGAGAGGGAGAGGGAGAGGGAAACAGAGGGATACGTACGCATCTTCGAAACTCGAGATGGCTTTCTTGATGCCTTCCGCACCGAGTGCCAGGGTCCCATATGGGAGCCTGCCAGTGGACGATATACTCTTGAGTTCCGAGACATTTTCGTATTCCTCCCTGTACACACTCCCGTGTGACCTAGGTTACGCTGAGCGTATAAACCGACCTACCGAAGCAACGCGAATACCCGTGCCATTCGCCCAACTGCAAGGATTTTGTTTTTGATAACTCCTCTTCGTACCCGGAGATCGTCGGGATGTGGTTCAGGAATGTACTCGTCCTCGAGCTCCTCTTTGGAGCACGTGTTGAGTACCGCAACGAGCATCTCGGTGACTACATGAACGATGGATTAATGAGGTACAAACCAAATCAATCATGAAACAAGATAACATACTCTTTTCTCCGACGAATGGTAGACTCCATTCGAAAACATCTTTGAAGTTTGGCAACCAATATGGATGTGACGTACAATTGAATTGAGTGATGTTCATCGTATTGTTCTCGTATTTGAGCACAGAGGCTTTGTTATTGTACACGTCGAGATAGTTCGGAGCAGAAAATATGGTGATAAGGGTGGGGAAACCAGTACCCTGCGCTTTTCGGTACATACGAAAGCTAAAGGGGATTAGTTTGTCAATAGCAACATCTAAGAGTCAAAGTAGCGCATACCCAGAATCCTGGGCCTCGTGGGCTCGAATTACCGATAGTAGATTGTTCCTCTCCAGGAACTTGCACGTGGCGGAGTAACTTGGCGATCGAAAATCAAGATCAATGAATTGTCATGTCCGGAGTAGTGCAACATACTCACGTAAAGAAATAGGAGCAACCTCTAACGTGATTGTGCAAAAAGTTATCGTTCCCCTTTTCTGACCCAAAATCTTCTGTCGGATCTGACCAGAGAATATCGCACATCAAACCATGCGTCGGGGGTTCACGAAATCGGTCCAACTGATAAGAGATTAGATGAGTTAACCAAGCACACAGAGGACACTCCGGAAGGCGAACCGTTTGAAGGTCATGGATGGTATGGAGTTCAGGAGACAAACCACCATGTATGCACAAGAACTGTTTGTTCATTATAGCAGCCAGCGGAAGTGCGCAAAAAGATTCCATGCATGCGTCGTACAAGTGCTCGGAATATTTGTGTTGACCTAGAAACCTCTTGAGATGCAGGAAGGACGACCGAAATGAAAGGGGATCTTACATTCGATCTTGAATGTAAAGTACTCGGTCAAACGTCGGCATTCGTGGTTACCTCGTAGAAGGAACAAGCTATCGGGAAAACATATCTTCAGTGACCAGAGGTATAGAACACACTTTGAAGGAGGGAGGTCAGACGAATGTTGAGTAAGTGAAGAAAGGAAGTACTTCGATACTAAAGTATCCTCGATCAACGTAATCGCCCAGAAAGAGGTATCGAGTTGTCTTTGGGTTTCCGCCCTTCTCAAAGAGTTTCATGAGGTCATACTTGATACCATATCAGCTCCATGCGTCCTACGCAGGTGAGAAACGGATGGACGAACGTATTGTCCATGGATATCACCACAGACTAGTAGGGAGAGGTGATCGGATCAGCACGAGGACTGCTGCTTGCCTCACGGGAAACACATGTGGCAGCGACTATGTGAAATCTCACCTGTCACCGGAGCATCGATGTCCAGAACATTTTGCTCACCCCGGAACAGCGCGGTGGCCTTTTCGATGATCCAGAGGGCATGGTCTTCTCGAATCCTACCTTCGTGGAAGAAATGATCCTTGAGAAAATCGAGATTGGGTTTGGTCGGATCGTGCGGAGCATAGAACTGAGCATCGGTTGGGATGCCCAGGGCAAGCTCCGTGACCTAGTGAACGACACACCATGTGGCTGAACGATATCTGCGTGACAAAAAAGGGCGACGCACATCTTTGATGATTCGCTCGCGTGTGCTGATGGTCGCACCGTTGTCGAGATGCTGTATCGAGAAATCGACGGCGGGTCTATTCACGGGGTTTCTGTGCTCGACCTCCTGAATGGCCTTGTCAAAGTGTGTCTGTGTACAGGACATGGTGAATGAAGGAAGAGGGGCACAGGAAAGGGACGTGAGCTGTAAGCTGGGGCTATGTATCCCACACAGCAACTTGACAAGGGCAGCTCCGAGCAACGATGTCTATAATTGGACTTGGCGTGCTTGCCATGGACATTGGTCCTACCATTCAAATGAACTGGCTGGCTGGTGCAACCAATGGCTCAGCAAGTCCACTTTCTCGGCATCCAGGTTGTCTTCGACCCTTGGAAGCATCGCTTATGTGCCAGCCCAACGCCAAAAAATGGAGGATGCCGTGACGGAACCTTTTACCAACCCCATAATCGTGGGAAGTTTTATCTCGCCCTCGACCACCGCGATGAGCCGTTCGGGTGCTACTCAGGCCAAGGACAGACTCTATGCACAGCTGGCTTCCAGTCTAAAGAACATGTCCCGCGCCGTCGGTCAAACAGCCGATCTGATGGAACAGCTCCAAAATGACTTGGATGCGATGAGAGTCCTCGCGGGTACCCATGCTGCACAGTGGGTTGCATGATTGCGATGGTGCCGTGTTTCGAGCGTCACGATTCATTTGTGTAGGTTCATGACAGCTGCCGCAGAATTGAATTCAGAATCAGCAGGGGAAGGCCATTCGTCTGGAAAATAGCCAACATGCATCCGGATGTCTATGAAATCATACGGACAAAGAACCCAGGAGAATACGATTTCATCATACCCTCATGATATTATGTAGCCTTCGACCAAGCAGAGAAACAAATACGAGTATTGCACGTGATCAGTATCGTTGGAGCTCATCTCTTCCTGGACTTTCAATGCCATCATGGTCGTGATTCATGAACCCAACTAAGTGTAAGTGTGTATACTCAGTGTCCAACCATAGTCCCTTTTTTTCGGGTAACTTTTGTCTGGCATAACACTAAATTCAGAGAAACAAACAGGTCGCCTGTTCAGCACTGCAACAGGATCGGGCGAGTCACATGCATTCCTGGTTTCACCGTTGTCCCTACCACTATCTGGGGAATGAACCCACATAATCAGAATCTAGATCACTAAGCGGAACCACGCTCGCTTCCTAGTCTCCCCAAACTAGACCTAGTAAAGCTTTAAGATCGGATCCAAGACAATTGTTCTCATCATACGAAGCTCGCTTCCCGAGGTAGCTGAGGTTCACATACTGTTTGGCTCAAGAAGATCACCCAAATCACCAGATCGGTGATAAGGTGTGGGAGTTTAACGCCCGGCCTCATGTACCAAAAACACGAACATTCGTCGTGACGAAGCGTGGTAGGCGATCAACGATCTCTCAATCTGCTCCTCCTTGTCACCCCTTTCGCTTTACCCACGGCGGTGAATTCCTTCGTTGCCTGGGAAAGCTGAGACGGGCTTCCCGATGCCCACCCGTCATATTGGGTGCGTTGGCTCACAGAGTACCAGGTCATGCGCAAGAATGAGGTCTCTCGGGACTTTATAAAGGCAAGGGAGTGCGCGTACACCAAGGCTATACAACAGGTCATCATAGCTTACTTAGCCTTCCTTCGGAAGGTACCGAATACGACTGTGGGGACAAGTCGATTCTTTTGGCGTGTCTGCGAAAGCATCAGCACACCTGACCGAATAGTGGAGATGAGTTGTGCTTACCAATGGGAACGAACTCTCCGTCGATGAGTGATCCCTTCAAGTTGTAGTACCAACTAATCGCATCCAGCCTACCGTGCGAGCAACCGACGGCTGGCGTGTACTATGAGAAAACGAGATCATCTCAGATGCGATAGGTCAGATGAGGAAGGTGCTCTGAAACCTACACCTCCTGAACCTTGCTCTAGCGCGGAAAGTATTTCTGACAGACTGTAGGTTCGTTCCCAAGACGGCGTAATTCCGGCGTTTGCAAGCCACGTGTACGTGGGAAGTGTCTGGAATAGCTGAACAATGGTCTGGAAATATGCTACGGCCTTCGTGAAGAAGACGGAACAGGGTCAGTCAATCATGTAGATGCGTGAGATTCGCCTGTTTGCACAACTCACTTCAGATCCCTCGGGGCTTCCCTGTGGGAGGCAAGAGGGCTCAAGCGTACTATGAGGACGAACTTAGTACACATCCATGGGAATAAAAGACACCGAGATTGCTACCTATAGCATGTACCATGCGTCGCCCATTCATGCTAGTGGACTGCGGTCAGCACGATCTCCATCTAGACAAAACTAATCCCGACGTACGTTCCAAAGGTGCTCGCTGCTACCATCAGCGTTGAGCCAGAATTGTTGCATATAATCCAGTGTCGAACTCGCTCCTTGCTCGACGAGAAGCTGCAAACGAGCGCTAAGTCCAAAATGTTGTTCCAGAAATCCTGTGCCATTCAGCATACCCTGGGGATGTTATAGTGACCGCGAGACCGGTCGCAGTCTTCCATGTATGTGCCGTCACAACTGGTAATGAGGATAAAGGTGAGCGATGATCGGCAACATGGATGGGCCATCGACGTACTTGTCGGGCCATAAGCCTATAAGGCACATGAGAATGGTTGTTTCTTTACAGAAACATCACATACCATGAATCGTCCAGCTGTCAGCAGGGCTTCCGGGGACATTCGTGTCCCAGAACTTTCGGGACGACAGTCAGCCCTGTCCGAAGGATGTTTGGCGAGGAAATAAATACCTGGGTCTGCATTAAGAGCCCCTAGAATACACCAGAACAAGGTAAGGCATGGTATGCTCAAGCCATGAAGAATAACATACTCCCGGGTACTCAGTACAGCATGTGTCCGTTACGCGTGTAGTCTGACAAGAGGCAGGACCAGAAGTAGAACAACCAGAGCTAATGCCACCAAAGAAGTGAGAAGAGTCAACTGTGTTCGTCGTGAACGACGGTAGTCCCAAGAGCTGAGCTATCAGGGGAAGCGAGGGAAGCATTTTCACCACGACCTCGAGCTTCTACCCACAGGTATTTATGCTGGCTGGAGTTTCCCTAGACTTTGACTCATCCGAGCACACTTTCCGCTCAGTTTCCGGCATTCGGTGGTCCGGGACAACGGAGAGAAGTGGACATGTTGGCCTCACGGACTCCTTTGTCCACACGGAGTAGGTCGGTCCAACCGGAGGGGAGAAAACTGCAAACCTGTGTCACTTCTCGTGCACAGAGCCCTCCCTCCTGAGAGAAAAAAGCTACATAGGTGAGCACAGTCGAATTCCCACAGCCTCGCGACCATCGGCTTGGTACCCGTTTCCCGGCAGAGACATATATCCCTCTGTGAACCATTTCAATGATAAAAATCAACCTAGGCGGTGCAGAAAGTGGGGCGAGTTTTAGTAAAATTAGACTCCAAGATTCTTCGGCTGCCGGTCATATCGATCTAGAACCATCCCATTTGGTCTTGCAACCATACAATGCAACAGAGCGCTAGGAGTCACGGACCGCGATATCAAATTATCGAATAAAACTCCGAAATGGAGTTGGATAGATGTGTCGCACTGGCTGGTCGAGGAGTCGTGATGATCATTTGTGTCGAGGGGAGGCTGGGAAAATACGTGATTCGCACACCCCCGGTCCCACGTTCGTGGTGATTGAGCCGGGGGTGGTTATGCCATGAGCACTTCTGTAAGCTGACCCTTTGGAGGTTCCTCTCTCATAATATTCCATTTATTCTCGCTGCCTAAGTTGCCTGAAGTGGCTATCGTAACCGCTCTTGCACCTGGGCTCTCCTGCGAGAGGTACCGGGCCCATAGGTGCTGGTTGAACCCAGCGATACGAGTTGTCATGAGGAGCGTGGCGGCCGCGAATGCTCCGCGCGGTACAACCGCCACCATCAAAGCAGTGAACGTCGTGCAGAGGCACGTGTCCCGAATCGTACCGTCATCCCCATATACCGAGGCAGCTGTGGAGTAGATTTCCAAGATGATAGGCGCTTGTGCCCGTAACAGTGCGTTATCGACGATACAGACTGATATTGGCATGCGCACCTTTTTCCGAGCCAGCGAGAGTTAAAGGATTAATTCCCTTGCTCGGTGCTTAACCGTCAGAACGCCCAAATTTGTCCTATTCCGGGCAAGTTATTTTTGTCGTCGCCACGAGGTTCACGAGCGACTTGATTGTTAGACGCGGATTGTCTCCCTGGACAATTGAACTTTGTCTGTGTTCAGGGATGTTGTTCAAATTGAACTGGTTCGTAAACTCTAACCTGAGAGTTTGCGAGGGGCGGTGGCACCGTGGCACTTAGGTTACGGGCACTTGGTAGGTTTTACTTTGTTATGGCACTTACAGTAAGTTATGGCGGTAGGAACAAGAAACAAGTGGCGATCGGCATTCCGAATTGAAGCCCTTGGCATGGGCTTCACTCGTTTTCTTTTTGGTAGGACCCTTAATTTCCTATTTTGGTAGCCATACTTCAGTCACACCTCTCAAGTGGCTTGTGGTAGAGTGCTCAGGTGATGACATTACATAGCACGTTTGCAGATGGCGGACCGCCCCCAGGACCCAAGTGCAACTTTTTTCCTGTCTGATTCAATTTTTATTTATTTATCTAGGCCCGCACACCTGTGGAGTCCCAATGTTGGAGTAACAGGAACCTAACAACGAGATTCAAGAATTGGGCAGCGTGACGCTTATAGAAGCGAAAAACCCCTATTCCCGTAAGATCACACGCACATCATCAATATTTGTTTATCTAGCGAAGACAACAGTGCTAGTGACATCTGGTATGAACCATTGTAGGATATAGTGCGGTCTGATATACACGTATGGTATGAGTGTGTATG
>JBBPKW010000087.1:6216-17229 GCA_038089475.1 Boletus aff. vermiculosoides | reverse complement strand
TATGGTAATTATTTAGAGATACCATTTATGACTCGTCCGAATGACTATAGGCCCATCTGCTCTCGCGAAGCCTCGCCCTCATCCCGGTTGTCGCAAGTGCTCGCCAACAGCTCCAAGTTGAATTGTGACTTTATCGTCCTTGTTTTCTAGGAGTGGTGGGGGCTCGACTGTATGGATTGAGCACTATAATGGGATTGAGCCCTTTGTGCCCTTCGTCTCCAGGGGAGATTGTTTACGACACTTGTTTCGAGTCGGGACGGAACGTGCGATCGCTTCCATTGTCGCTGTCCAGTATATTCCCGTTCCTTTGGATCAAGACTGACCCACTTATTTCCACTACCCACACACTCGATCATGGAAGATGTGGCATGAGAAAGGATATTGACGAGATCATTCAGCGAATCGATTTTCATCTTCTCGATCTTTTCAATGCCGTATGTGGACCCGAATGGCATGATTCTTCCAAACCTACCATAGATCACGGTGAGCTTTTTTCTGGCCATTCACATGGTCGGCAGGCAAGCTCTTTAGTTACACTGTGAGTTGGGTACCTACGGCATTGTGCCAGGTTTCTCAGCACAAAGCCCTGGAGTCTTTAGGACATCCCTCCAGCAGAAAAGAAGGTTAAATATAGCCGTTAATAGTGTACCTTACTTATCCGTGGCACATTGTGAGTTACAGACCATCACCTAAAAATACATGCATACTCAAGTATGTCCACACAATCGGGGAAACGACTTGGAACTCAGGGTCCGTAGCATGCCCCCTACTTCGTCCCCGTGTAAATCTTGTCGAAGAAACTCGAAAACACTTCCCTCTTCAACACACCCCCGTCCATGTGCCCCTTTGGTTCTGGAATCTCTTGAATCAACGCCTCGATCCGTTCCTTCAGGTTCGCTTCATATACCAGATACTGCTCCCTCAACCCATTCATTTCATATATTTCCTTCACTCGCATCTCGTTTTCTGGATTCATTCGCCCATAATTTTCCTCCAACACCTTCCGTTGTTCGGGTGAAGAGATGACAAGTGCGACGTTGATGCACCATGAGCATTTGTTCTCCGCGATATCGGACTTTGTCTTGCCAACCTCCCCGCCCGTGCCTACGTAATTGAGAAAATCAGCCTGGATTTGGAAGTACTCCCCAAGCTGGAGGAGGATGGAACGCGCGGTGGTGTACGGGGAGAAGAGGCATCCGTGAAGGGTATGGCTTTCTGGAATGCCACAAATGCACATGGCGAGAGCGACTGGGAGGTAAAAACTAGTGACCTTCCTTCGCGTGATCAGAGCATGTCTAAGGGATGAGGTGTACGTGTGAGTGTGTGAGAACGGGACAGTGGACGAAAGTGATACCGACTTCTGAAGAGAGAATTTACTCAAATCAACGTGATCTTTAGAGGCAGTGATGAAATTGACCAGCTGGCCCATCTCCGTCTGGAACGTTGTCTGCAGGGTCACCCACGATCAGCGTTCTTGTTCGTAAGCACGTACGGTGGAAGGGAAAGGACTGACATCCTGAAACAGCTCGAGCATATGTACATAATATGGCTCCGTGCGGAAATACTTCTTCAACAAATGGTACATCACCACATCAAGCCAGAGCGAATCCTTGATTACAATATCATCGCCCGCATACCAGCACTGCTGGTTACGGTGCTTGCGTGGCTGGTCATCCGAGTAGACATATAACCGTGACGCTTGGAGCTAATTCCAATCAATATGTCGTCGAGCAAGGGGAAGAAAATCCGAGACTGACAAGCCGGATACACCATTCCAACAACGCCGCCTTGAAGTACTCATCGTCCGACAACGATCTGCCTCGCAGAATTTCCACGAAGTCCACAACGGACATGATGTTGCTCAGCTTCCCATCTGGAACGTTATGGTCTATATTCTGTCGTCCATCAGCAGCGGTGAGTATGAAGGATCCGTCATTGAAACATCGCTGAGAACAACGTACACGACGGAACCATTCCACGGCTTCCATGGGCATAGTATTCGTCATGTGTACGATCACTTCGTTGCGGATGCGCTGAAAGACGCTGTCGAAATTTTTGCTTCTTTGTTCCGTGGTGTCAACGATGCCCATGCTTGCGCCAGTGGTGGAGTGGGGGATGCATGTATACCATGTTCAGTGGGTTTTTATTGACTTATCGGATCATTAATCGGGTACATCAGGGTGTATTCATCCCGACCGCAACTTCAGTAGATCATACCTATTGGGATCTCAAAGATCCTCGTGGATCAACAAAGAGGATAAATTAAGGGCGAGAACCTGAAGAGCTGTTGGAGAGCTACCCGTTTCAGTGATGTTACAAATACAGTTATATTTGTTACGATATACCTTGCGACAACAACAGACTAAATATTACATGAAAGGCACGATTTACTTCATGTGGCCCTCTTCACGGCTACAGCAAGCTAGCCTCTACCTTTCACTGCCATCTGCGAAGACAACGTGTAACGTTATCGCTTGACGACTCTACCAAAGACTTTGAGAGTTATGATTGGAGGATGGCGAGCAAAAAAAGGAAATCATAGCAGAAAACGGAAGTCATCAAGTCAAATGCGGAAATGAAACCGCGCTAACCAAATACATCCAGCTCTGAACCACGTTTACACAGGATTTATGCACTTCACGTTTGTAGGTGGGCCTGGGATCAAGTTCATCGCTACCCGTAAGGAGAAGTAGCGATACCATTGGAGGGGGATAATCGGGGAGAAGGCGCAGTTCGCCGAATAGAGAAAGTAGTCTTACGGAATGAGTCAATGGCGCGCGTACATAAATCCCCCGAACTGACTCTCACAGACAGTTCGGCGCTACACAAGCATCTGAACACATGCTATGTAACGTTATCCCCTGAGTACTCGACCACATGCCATTGGAGAGCTGTGATTGGAGGATAACTGGAAAAAAAGTGGAAATCAAGGGTCCTACTAAAAAAGAATACGGGCGAAGCCCATGCCAAAGGGATCTTCAGAACGGGGATGTAGGTTATGGCGGTGGGGCCCGTCAAAATATTGGTTTAATTAATTAATCAATTGGGCTTCACTTGCTGTACCGCTAGTATACTGAACTACCACTAAGTTCAAACCTAGACTAAACTCAGGCATGCTACATTTTTGTAGTATTAGCGTACTACGTAGAATGCCTACTGTAGCAGTGATTTCAGCCTCAGACTAGGTTTTTAAACTCAGGCTAGGACCCAATGACGTACGGCCATAATGAGACTGTATGTAATTAATGACATCATTATATAAGGTCTTCAACGAAACCGCGCACGTATTTCCTGGGCACCCGGCGGGACACAAAAATCAGACGCAACGGATGCACGGACATGCTTGCGAAGTGTCGGGAGTTCAAGTTTTACCATATATTTAGATGTTACATGTGTTTCAAAACTATCGGTGAATATTCCCTTGGTGATGTGATACCTTTTTACTAAGTGCGAAAAATCGGCCTGAACAGATAGGACGAGTTAACATCTAGTTGATATTTCAAAGAGGTCTTACACGTCGCAAACCACTGGTAGAATGAAAACACCCCGGGCGTCAGCTTTCAGGGCCTGAGAATTCTATTTTTATACTTCGAACACACGCTTTTCCCGCCACCGATATACATGCCAGACAAACGAGTAAATCCCAGGTTACACGATACTTACTAAATTGGAATCATCCATATGTAGTACTATCGATACATACCGTGCAGGGTTTTTTATTCACCTCATCTTAGCAGTCTCTGTTGCTTGTAGCGGTGTGCATACATCAGAATTCTCTCGACCCAATTGTGTCACATTAACGTTCCACCGTGCAGATTGTGGCAGTCTGCTGACAATCGTCATCTATACAAGGCTACAGGACAACTCTACGAACACTCAATACGCTCCTTCCGCTGGCCAGCCAACTCGATAACTTGTTTCGGCCGGAACTAGTTCCGCAATGTCTAAGCGAATGGATGAGATATCACTGATTGTGATTGCACGAGGTGACAGGTAAGTAAGGTCTTGTGATCTATCAAGGTCCTTCTTGGGCACGTTATTTGAGATCTACCTGGAAGGAATGATACCAGAGGAGCATCTGCCACGACCACCCCACGCATACAAAAATTTTGATTGACTGCAACTGGTAGCATAAAGGTTTCAAACTACTATGACATACTTACCCTTGTCTGAATGCCGTTCTGCCAGGGTATGTGCCACATCGCTCCGGACGCCACGAGTTTGCCGGACGGAGAGAAAGAGACGGGGCCCACCTTCATTGTCTTCCATGTTAAAAAATGTATTTGATCATTAGAAAAGTCATGGAGTTGTCTGTCGTCGAGTAGATATGCCATTCCCCAGATCCAGGCTTCTTGCCCCTCTCTTTTCGGGTGCGGCTTTGGGAATGTAGGTGTCATGGAGGGCATACTGACGCTTGATTTTGCAGGCTGAGATGGAACGCATGCGTTGGTGGCAGAAAGACTTGACAGAAGATATGCACCCGGTCAAGAGGTTACTTGTATGTGCCGCCACAACTTCTGCCTCAAACACAGGCAACGGTTTATCTTGGGAGTGCCTACATTTCCTTCCCCAAGTGCTTCGGCCAGGGGCCTCGAAGAGGCACGTCAAGCAGAGTATAAGTGACTCGGAGATTCCCGTGTTGATACCAACAATACGTGAGTGCATCACGTACAATTTAAAGTGTCGGGGTTAGACTCGCCACGAAACCAAAAACTACAAAAACACGCAACGGGGCCTCGTTATGACCAACATACTCAACACTGATGCTTCTACCTACTTGTAGTCTCCCGGGGGGGATGCAAAGATTTGCGGAGAGGGTAACGTAGCTCTCCTTCGCTATAATTCGGAGATTCCCAGAAATAGATCAAGATGAATGACCCCTTGTCTCAGCCACTGGCAGCACTGAGTTCATCTTCTCCTGGATGGGGCGCGGCGCCGAAATTTGATCTCCGACGTCCTTTTTACTACTTTTTCAGAGCCGTCCCCATTCAGCTTTGAGGTAGCGCGCCGCAGAGCCCCGAGTCCTAACAAAGGATCCCCATCCGACCTGGAAATTTGACGAATAAGTGGCGGTAGATGTACCGTCTGCGTGATGTGGCAACGCTCACGTTTTCAGTGGCGTACATGGGGAAGGACACGGGCCCTGTGATTGGACGGGAAGGTAACTCCCTCAGGCTATGACTTTTCCCCGTCTGTCTCTGTCCCCCCCTCGTCGCCTACATGTCGCACCCTTCGAATCTTTCCGGTCGCCCCTCTAATCGCAACGAGTCGATCATCCGGTGAGATGCTCATACTGCCCTCATCCCCTAGGATATATCCACGTCTCGACACCCCGATTTCCCATTCCAGGCCCCACTCACTATACTCTTTTGTCAAGGCAAGTATCACCGTGCTCCGACGATGCCAGTTCTCACGCGCCTACTGGCACCTCCCGTATTCCCAATCCTCTCCGCCTTGTCTTAGCACTGGTCACAGGTTATTCATCAGGCAGGCATATCACCCTCGTGACTGGTAGGGTCCTCAGATGCATACGAAGCCCTACGGTATGCACGCGATCCAAAAGTTTATTTAGTTAGCTTTCATTCCAGCAACTTTTACGTGGGGCGCTAGGTGCGTGTCACAATGAAGCCAGAAGGCATGCAAAACGAGGGCTGTCGTATGTATTGCTGCTACATAAGGAATAAGGCGATGCATTCAAATACCCACAGGGGTCTGCGGGAGAAATGATCGTCCACGATCTTCATTCTCAAGATAAGCATGTTTATGGTACATGGTACGTAAGGAAGGATGCATCCCATTACTGCGTCGACGTATACGACTGGTTACAGTTCGCATACGAGATGCTGGAAGATCCGCTCCGGATATAACAAATCTTGGACGGGATACATTCGCCAGTACAGTTCCGACCCTCTATGGAACTTTTAGACTGGTAGGTGTTGTACGTCTGAAACAGTGGTGTGACATCAAGTTAGCCGAGATACAATCGGCTCGCCATTTGGGGTCACGTACCTCTACCAACGATGGGTTGTACTCCATTTCTGCAGAAACCCGGCCCGTCAACGTGTACTCGGTATGGGAAAACAACGTGACTCACGCTCCGTGACGAGATGCCACCACGTCGCATTCAGTGGGTCGTTGGCACCCCAGGTAATGTTTTGACCATAGGCTTCACGCGTGCTGTACTCTAACACGTATGTCGGTCCCACCTCTGTCTGGTTATCTAGCGCCGGGAACTCGTTGACGCGGCTGATCCAGCTGCGTCGTCACTAGGTGAGCACATCTCCCTTGCAGGCACAGCCATTGGCACGTACGTGTATGCATCCAGGATGTCGAACGTCTAATTGGGTACCTGAGTGCGGAAATTCGCGAACAAGAGCACGGATACGTACCGCCGAGTCAACTTCGTACATGCGGAAGCCCGAGTTGAGGTTCGTCAGGGGTGTAAGGGACGGCATGATCTAACTTCGCCGTCAAGTATTGCCGTCCGAGTTGACGTGGCTTGACGTACCCATGACACCGCCTCCGCAGTTTCGACGCTTATGTTAGTCGCATTGTTCGCGTAGAAGATCTTCGGGATTCAGGTATGTTCGTCGTGAGAAGGCGCAATTTTATCAAAAAGCACATACGGAGAGTTGGTCCTCGTGCGTGTGTCCGAAAAAGATGTCTGTCGTTCGGAGGATCAATTCTCGCACACTTTCCTGCTCACAGATCCTTACTCACTTGCGATGACATGTGGTGAGTAACGATCAACACTTTTGGACTCGTCTCAACATACTCTCGTCATGTTGCCACAGAGTGAGTGAAACTTACATCTGGTAGACTGCAATCATGATCAGACAAGAACGGCGCGAGTAAGGTAAGGTGAAGACACTTACATAGGTTTGTGGGGTTGAACTGGCCCTGTGAGGCACCAAACCCGCTCAAAACGTGACCGACGATCCAAACTAGACAATTGTTATTCGAATAACGACCAAGGACGACCGTGTAGGAAGCTCACCTCGATCACCAGCATCCTCGGCATCCTGAAGCTCATCAGTGAGGAAACGAAGTATGCCAAACGGATCAGGCTGAGTAGCGTTGATGTAGCTGAAGTAGTTCAGTCTGTGGTGATCACCTGACAGTCAGAAAATCACTTCAAGGGACACAGAACAATGTGACATACGTGTACCCTGGTTATGATTCCCAGGTGTGGGTGATTCACGGGTTAGGTACAAGACAACGAAGAGGACGTACACATGTCTGTATCGAGCGAAATGATGCGCAAACCGTCAGGGCGCTTGACGGTGTAGGCAGCATAGTGTGTGCGTGCATATTCGACAGAAGCTTCCGGAAGCCAGCCCTCATAATACCACATGGAAGAGACGTGGTCGTACAGCCTGGATCGCATCAGTGGTGATCAGGGATACCAGATGCAAGGCATCCACGCACCAATTGAATTGGTTTCCAAGAACGAAACCGCCCAGAGCATACGGGATCATCTGGAACTGCATCTATGAAAGAAAGGTGTTGAGTCGGGAAGTGGACAATGAGGGGATCCTAGTCACATATGTGTCATGGTTACCGAGCGTAGCGTACACAGGGGCGGGACCAAGGTATTCCTTGAGGAGATTGTATACTATGATCTAAGGATCTGTATGAGAATGAGAGAATGGTTCCAAACGCCGCCCGACTTTACCTCGCAGTATTCAACGTACGCCCTGTAGTTGCATGATCAGAATCCGGAGCATAAATGCATAATGAAACTTTACCTGGAATATTGGTTGTCAGTATCGTGTGCCGTCAGATCTCCCGTGAATAAGGAAAAGTTGAACCCAGTCCCCTGGGTCTCGGTCACTTCAGGGATGGCTTGCATGGCAGCAAGCATAAGCGAGATCGGTGTGTCGCTGTCATCGATATTTATCCTCAACCAAGAGTACGCAGAACAATCAAGAGGAAACGTACCAGTAGTAAGCTCCGTAGCGTGACGCAGGAAGGAGAACCTGGTCGGGAGACGCCGTGTTGAATGCATTCTCGCGACAGCACAGGTACTGACTACAATTAGCCTCATACCCAGTGGCGTAACCTAAAGATACGATTCGTCCAAGTCGGTATAGGCAGCAAAGAAACAGATGTGGAAACGCACGGGGATCGATGTGAATGTCAGAAACATGGAGAACCTTCAAGCGCTCCCCGCTGGGTTGTTTTGGCGGAGGTAGAGGATTGGGTTTTGGCTTTGCAAACCAACCCGTCAAGTTAAGCGGTACCGTTGGTGGCATTGGACACAGCTTCAGCTGCGCTGCGCAGAGCAGCTACATTCGGACGATGCAAAAGTCTAAGCGATTGATTAAAGAAACATCTCGCCGGATGGACCCACCTGTCCATCGTACCCACCCATATCACCAAGGGCGACGACCTGTGAAAAGACGGAACCGAGAGCAAGTCGACTATACTCATCGTAACACGTCGTTGAATAATTGAAGTACTCGCAGACCGCCTCAGCGAGGAAGGGTCCCTGCTCTGGAGCCGCCAGCACGAGCATTTTAGCAATAGACAATGACGCCTGGCATTGTGCACAAGTGTCGCCGGTTAGCGCCGGGTTGGTGGCAATGGACTGGATTTGCGAAAGCGCTTGTTGGAGGAGTTGCGAAGGTTCCTGTTGCAATGGCAATGGATGAGGATCGACGGTGTCGTTCTACCAAATGGGCCAGTCAGTCAAGCTTGCGGAAACGTGATCAGAATGGCAAAATCGTTGACGTACCTTGGGGAAGTTGGCAGGATCCGTCAGATTGGCCGGAAAGATCGTGCTCTGTGATAATCAGATCAGATCAGATGAATACGGTGACAGTGTCATGAAACATGCCGTCACTGGGTCCGAAATGACGGGCTGGGGCTGCGCTGATGTTGCGGTCGGATTGTTCCAGTATGACGCGTACACCGAAGTAGGGAATTCACCAGGAGCCGTATAGGCGGAGAGTATCGCATCACTGGCGGTCACGCCTGTCATACCCGCCAACGCTAGAAGCGTGAAGGGTACTGGAAAGGGCAGCATGATGGTACTGATAGCTCCGATGCGTAGGGAAGGTGCCGAGAGGTTGTCTTTTATATACAAGTATAGAAGGATTTTTTATAAGCCGACGAGAAGAAACGATGCAAGGAAACACACAGGGCCATGCGGTTGATTGGAAAAGTTGACAGTGTGTTCATGCACGTTCGCCGTTCAAATTGCGTGATGTCCGATCATGATTAATGCTGAGCGGTAGCGGTAGAGGCATAACTAAATTTGAAGCCTACGCACCGACCCTCGTCTAAATAAACAGCTCGCGTCTCCTCATGTTGAACCAACTCTGGCTATCGGGGACGGCTTACCTCCGTCAAGCGGGGTTGTTATCTTGAGTCATGGGAATTTATGGAGGCACGTGAATGTTGGATTGTTCTGGAGGCACTAGGCGCTGCATTTCCCAGCACACGGGAACCCCCACGACCATCTTCATAACATCTTGAGCCAAGTTTGTCGACCAAGTGCGAATGTTCTATCGGAAACGGAGTGCCGTCTGCCATCACTGTGGCGTACCTGAGGTTCCAGGGATACAAGTAACCATAGATTTGAAGCCTCGAAGAAGACACGGAAGATTGGTGTGGCGTTACAGCGGGTGATAAGAGCCAGCCAGCAGAGTGGGCCAGATCAAGGAACCACAGGAAAGTCGCCAGACCCTGTCCGATCAAACACGGGCTCCTTTGTTACCTGGTTTGACCTCAACAAGTAGGGGTTCTCCACGGCATCAGGGGATATGTACCTTTAAATGACGATGACAGAGCTGAATTTGAAACCTTAGACTTGGTGTTTGTTTACACCAGTTTATGTCACAAAATTTGTAATTTATAATACAATTCTCGGAGGCAATTCCACGTGTCAATCTACACCAGTTGTAACACACTGGGTAGATAGCGACCGTAGTTACACGGTGCGTGCACTGATCCAGGTGACACGAGTGGTTTCCCCTGGCTTCATATGGGCAAACCTTGTCACGTTTAGTCCCCTACTGACCCATCTGCAAAGACTTTATTGCTTGACTCTACCACAAACCTGCTAGCAGAAAAGGAAATTATGTAACTTTCCCTGGCGGACTTTTACTCCTTTTTCGCGCACCAGGGACCAAAGACAGCCTTGAATGCACAGCTAATGGCCCTCAATTCCTCGCTCAGCGCACGGGGAATATATCGTTGATTTCCGTGCACCATTCCGTCGTCTTGTTGGATCCGAAGCGATCAGGAGCAGTATCCTTTGTCCAGTCAACTGGGGTACTAATAAACCGAAAACTAAACGCTGGGAAATTCGCAAGAGCGGTCTAACGTTTTGAATTCAGCTGGGAATAATGTTTGTCGTGATTCCTGCCGACGGGGCTCAACTACGTTATCAGCGTGCTTCAAGACCTTTGATGTCCTCTTTTGCTCCGCTGGACATATGCGTCACGTTGTCCTGCTGGCAATCGCGTCCATCATTGGTGTGATAGTACGTACATACTTACTCAACTTTGACATCATGACCATGCACCGGCGTTCGGTGATCGGTTGATGACGTTTATATTATGTAATGACCTCGAAATGCTGTGGGATTTACGACATTATTTCCTGTGTATGTAGCT
Source organism: Boletus aff. vermiculosoides (assembly GCA_038089475.1). Taxonomy (NCBI): domain Eukaryota; kingdom Fungi; phylum Basidiomycota; class Agaricomycetes; order Boletales; family Boletaceae; genus Boletus; species Boletus aff. vermiculosoides. The sequence continues at coordinate 6,607 of JBBPKW010000087.1, read as the reverse complement.
ATCCAGAGTTGCAGTGAGATGGACTCTGTGATAAGGCGTGATATGCACCGCAGAAAATATATTGTCCAATTAACGGGGTAGTACTCTGGTCCTGTAGGCGTAGGTTCCCCTCTGTGGGGTGGTCTTGAGTGTCGTTGATTCTGAAATCCGCCCTGACGGTTTGTCGAACATATCACATTGAACCCGAGGAGCGAAGAATATCTCCGTATTGAGCGCACCGGATCGTCAATAAGTTGGTACTCGCCTTGATTTAAATATCCTGATGGCGAGACGCTGGCCGCTGCTCTACATGTCAGAGGTACGCATTGCAATTCGACACGTTTCTGACAACCATACGTGATAAGCTGACATGTATCTGTGCTATTTGATTGGCTTCACGTCAGTTGGTACT
>JBBPKW010000086.1:0-34157 GCA_038089475.1 Boletus aff. vermiculosoides | reverse complement strand
ATGAGTCATCATTTTGAAATGACTGCCATTCTCTTGGATCTGACCCAAATCCCTTGATTCCTAGATCCATAGAAAGCCAAGAGTACATACCTCAATTCATACACTACCCATGTTAGAGTGAGGATTAAGGGTTATCATGTTTTGGATCATTTAGTGTAAAATATGCAAACATTGGGACACTTTTTTGAGCCACTGTATATCTCCAGCCCGAAAAGTGCTCATTTGACCAAGAAGCTGTTGAATACCTGGGACTATGTGTCTCAAAAGACCAAGTTCACATGGACTCCTCCAAACTTGCAGCCATAGAAAAGTGGGAACCCCCTAAAGACATAAAAGAGGTTTGCTCATTCATCAGATTCTGCAACTTCTACAGAAAGTTCATCCCGGCCTTCTCTGACATCACCCAGCCCCTATTACTCCTGACCAGAAAAAACACTCCCTGGCATTGGGGAGATGATGAGCAATGGGCTTTCCACACCCTAAAGAATGCCTTCCTCCTCCAACCAATCTTGCGAACACCTGATACCGACCACCCCTTCTTTGTCATGACAGACACCTCCCTCATGGCAGCAGGAGGGGTGCTCATGCAGAAAGACCATAACAGCGACCTCCACCCCTGCACTTACTTCTCCAGAACCTTCTCCACCCCCAAACACAACTATGATATCTATGACAGAGAACTACTTGCAGTCATCCTAGCACTCCAGGAGTGGTGCCACTACCTTAGGGGAATGGTACACCCCATGCACATACTCACAGACCACAAAAACCTGACCTATTTCTGCAAACCAAGAAAGTTAATGTGCCAGCATGCACACTGGCAAATGTTCCTGCAAGACTATGACCTCTTTTTCACCCACCTGCCTGGAACCGCCATGGCCCCCACCAATGCCCTCTCCCGCAAGGATCACCCAGCTGTCTGTGAAGACAACTTTGCCCTCTGACTCCTCCCAGATGATGTCTTTGCCAGGTCCCTGGACCTCGCCATCTCCTCAAAAATCGCCACTTCCACCGCTGTGGACCCTCTAGTTGCCAATGCGCTAACTGCCCTTCACAAGGGATCCTCCCTACTCCTGTGCACAAAAAGCACAGACTGGACATACGATGGCTCCCATCTCACCTTCCAAGGATGCACCTACATCCCCAAAGACTGTTGCCAACCCCTTGTATCTTCTATCCACCACTCTCACCATGGTGGCCACACTGGATCAGCTAGGACCTTGACCCTCCTCTCCCGCAACTATTGGTGACCTGGGATGGCCACCTTCATCCATTGTTACATCACCGGATGCACCACCTGTCAACAAAACAAAATGAACACCCACCCCACCCACCCTCCCCTGTCACCCATCCCTTCCATGGCCTCCCGCTCCTTCCAACATCTATCCATGGACCTCATCACTGGGCTTCCCCCAGTCAGTGATCTCAACTCTGTCCTGGTCATGGTCAACCACAGACTAATGAAGGGGGTGATATTCATCCCATGCTCAAAATCCATCTTCGCCAAAGGAGTGGCCAAACTCTTCTTCACTCACATCTTCCTGCATTTCAGCCTCCACAACAAAGTCATCTCCGATTGAGGTTCCCAGTTCAGCTTGGCCTTCGCCAAAAAACTAGCCTGACTACTCCAATATGATGTAGCCCTATCCACCACTTACCACCCTCAAACTGACAGAGAAATGGAACGAGTCAACCAAGAACTGGAAACGTATCTTTGACTATTTTGCCAAAACAACCCCTTTGCTTGGGTCAAGGCCCTTCCTCTAGCCGAATTCCACCACAATACCATGACACACTTTGCTATTAACATTTCCCCCTTCCACCTCCTGATGGGGTATCACCCCCAATCCTACCCCAAAATTGGCCCCTTTTTCGTCCCTGCTGTCCAAGATTGCCTCAGGAATCTAGCCTCCTTCCAAGATGAAGCCACTGCCTCTCTCGAGAAGGCTAGAACAATCATGACAAATCAGTCAAAAGAAAAGTTTGTCCTGTTCAAACAAGGGCAACAGGTGTGGCTGGAAGCCACCAATCTCCCCCTGAACCTCAATAAGAAAATCGTCCCCAAACAGCATGGTCTCTTTTGTCAGAACTGGAGAGTCCCAACAGCAGAGGGGAACAATGGAAGTGAAGCGTCGAATGGGAGATACTCACTTGACTAGCAGAAGAGAGTGTAGGCAACAAGGAGATTTGAAGTTCAGATCCTAGTGAAGAGGCTTATAGCCTAGATAGAGGGAACAGGATATGAAGAGAGGAGTGGTGCTAGTATTGCACAGTTGTTGAGAACTCCAGTTTGTTATCCTAAGTGGGGAATAAGTCCCTGTACTTATAGGTGAATAGAGTAAGGTTAAAGTGGAGATTGAATCTCCATATGGTCATGCCCTATGACCTGAAAATAAGAGGGCTTAATGCTAGTGGTGGAACCTATAGTAATTACTAAGGTAATGATGTCATAGATAAGGGAACCTGTAACCCTGGTAATAGGTGATGACATTATGGTCTAGAACCATATGATGTATGTCGCTCTAGAACAGTGTAGAGTGGTCTAGTATCCCAAAAGTGAAAATGAATAGTGATCAACTCATGGTGGATGCATATGAATAGAACACCAGAATTTTGACACTCCCCTTCGCTATTTATGTTCCTTTTGAGGATATGGCGTAATGGTTAGCTGATCCCATATATCTTGAAAATGTTGCCAAGTCAAGGACTTTGTGAAGATGTTTGCTAGCTGATCCTTTGTTGGCATGTAGAAGAGCTCTATGAGCTGGTCTGTAATGCATTCGCGTATAAAATGTTCTTGGATTGCAATATGCTTTGTATGACCTTCTTGTGCAGGATTTGCTGCTAAAAATAAAGCTCCTTGATTATCTCCATAGAGCAGTGTCTTCAATAGTTTATATCTTATTTCAGAGAAAAGTGACCAGATCCATTGAAGTTGTCTAGCAACCTCAGTCATTCCCATATATTCCGCTTCTGTGGATGATAAGGCAATCTTTCACTGTTGTCTGGAAAGCCATGAGACTATTCCATCTGTGAAGAATATGCAGTACCCGGTTGTGGAATGTCTTGTTTCAACGTCTCCTGCCCAGTCTGTGTCACTGTATGCAATGAAGCCAGCATTGCTGTCTCCTTTATAGGTGAGACAAAGGTCCTTAGTCAATGTGAGGTAGCGAACGATGTATAAGGCCTTGTTGAGATGTTCCTGCATGGGATTGGCAGAGAACTGTGACATCTTGATGACAGAAAAGGCAAGGTCGGGTCTGGTTCCTAGCATAATAAATAACAATGATCCAATGACCAATTGATAACGACTGTGAAGTTCAGGATTTGATTTGCCTGTGTTTGGAGTAGGGATATATCTGGATGGTAGTGGTGTGCAGCAAGGTTTTGCGTTTTCCATTTGGAACCTTTTGATAAGCTTTTCAGCGTACTTGCACTGATCAAGCCTCATGAGTCGTTTCAAATGATCTCTGATAATCTGCATTCCGAGATATTCTTTAATCTCTCCAAGGTCACGGCTTTTCCATTGCTGCATAAATTGCTTCTTCTTCTGAAGGGTGTAGTTCTTGTCACTACCCATGAAAAGTGTGTCATCCACATAGATAACCATGATTACTATCTGGTCTCCTTTGAAGTGGACATAAACTCCTGGGTCAGAAAGTGTTTGTTGGAACCCAAATTCCAGGACAGTTTTGTGCATTGCTTTGTTCCATTGCAACACAGCTTGCTTGAGTCCATATATGGCTCTGTTCAAACAACAGACCTTTTGCTCCTGGCCTTTAGTGATGAAATCCTCTGGTTGTTCCATATATATTTCTTCATCTATGTAATTCACCGAAGAGGAACACAGTCTTCACATCTAGCGCTTGTATGTCCCAGTCTTCAAGCGTTGCTAGTGCAAGTAGAAGACGAACTGTTTCAAACTGGGCTACTGGAGAGAAGGTTTCTTCAAAATCGATTCCAAAGACTTGTGTAAAGCCTTTAGCCACAAAGCGGGCTTTATATCGACCATCGCTTTTCTTAGCGAATACCCATCTTCCTTTTATGGGTTGATGATCTGGTGGTAGGTCCATAAGATCCCAGACTTTTCTTTCTTTAAGTGATTTGTATTCTTCCTTGCAAGCAGTGTGCCATTTGTTTCTCTTGTCTTCAGGTAGCTTCAGGATATCTTTATAGTGTCTTGGTAGCATGCTTCCTTGAGCTTCGTTTAATAGGTGCGAGAAGAAGGCATTGCTATAAAGTTTCTCTAATCCTTCCTCATTGGTGGGCCTTTCTAATGGCCTTCCTTGTTGGATCTTGGTTTCAATGTCAATCGGTGGGTGATCACCATATGCATTGTCCAGTAAAATCCGAATTTGTCATAATCAATGTGGTCCAGGTCCATGACCTAGAGGATATGGTCCTCTACCAGCACCTGGTATAGGTTGTTGTAATGGTGGATCAGGTCTGGAATGACTGTTATGATAGACAATATTTTCAAACTTTTCAGTACAAATACAAAACACTTACATTTCTCGTCCATCTCTGATGCATTGCATATGACCATGGGAAAGTCACATGATCAACAATGACATCATGACATGTGTACTTAATTTCCGCTCTTCTCTCATGCTGTCATCTCTTCTTTTCCCATCATCAACTTCTTATTCTCACACTATGCTTCTTCACTTTGACCATTCCTAGTAAATACTATTTCCAGCACCTGGTCCGTGCATGCAGTCTCTACATATATAAACCATGTACACTATACGATACTTCCCCAGTCTAATCCACTTGTCATCGTGTCTAGTTGGCTCAGTCCATCTTAAGAACCTTGATTAAGGACCAAGGCTATTACTCTCTTCTCTTGCCAGTTTCTAGTGTGCAAACTGCAAGGCTTTCGTCTGGCTAGTGGTTCTCATTAGAGTTCCATTACAATGATGACTCGGTGAGGCACAATGTCCTGATAATGGAACTTCACGTCCTGGTTGTGAGTCTCCCCTTGTTCTTCTACCAAGAACTGATTGTGGTGGAGATGGTGGAGATGGTGGACGTGGTGGTGAAGGTGAATGCATTGGTACATCGGTCTCATAATAATCATCGAGGGTTGTATGAGGATGAGAAGGTGAAGATTCCTTTTTAGGTGGAATGTCATTATGATCATCTGAAGGTGGATTATGAGGTGGAGGATAGTCTAGTGGTTGTTTGTCACCATGGGGATCTTGATTGGGAAATGGAGGTACCTGTGTTAGTAATGGAATGGTGGTCCAGGGAGCGTCCTCTCTGGGGTCATTCATAGGCTGATGATGTTGCCTATCCAGATCGTTTTCTTCATCATCATGGTCGTTTTGCAGAATTTTGATTGAGGCAGGTCTATCTTTCTCCTTGGAACAATGTGGAAAACTTGATTCATCGAATGTGGCTGTGGCTGATATTTGGACTGATCTCTTGGTTGGATTCCAAAAGCAGTATGCTTTGGATCCCTGTTCATAACCAATGAAGATCATGATCTCTGACTTGGGATATAGCTTGTTGGGTCATTGTTCTTTTGGTATAAGCACATAGGCTTTTGACACAAAAACCTTAAAGTATGATACATCTGGTGTCTTCCCATTCCACTGGGAAATAGGAGTTGCCCAATTATGATGACAGATTGGTTGACAATTATAAATGTGTATAGCTGTTTCCATGGTGTCTTGCCAGAAGGAAGGTGGTAAACAAGCATGAAGTCTCATTGCTTCTGCCTTCTCCATAAGTGTTTGATTAATATGCTCTGCTCAACTGTTTTACTGAGGGGTATGAGGTACAGATGTTTGATGAGCGATTCCTTTCGATGTGAGGAACGACTTCATCTGGGTATTGATGTATTCCCCCCCTCGGTCTGAACGTAGGGTAAGGAGAGTATAGCCGGTTTCGCGCTCAGCGCAGGCAATAAGCTTTGTCATAGCGTCATAGGCATCAGATTTGTGTCTGAGTAATGCAATAGTAATGTATCCAGAGTAATCATCTAGAAAGGTCATAAACCATTGGTTGTGGTTATGTGACAAAGTCGGCATAGCACACAAGTCCATATGAACAAGAGCAAGGACGTGGTCCACTTATTTCTTGAATGGAGGAAATGGTTTTTGATGCTTCTTTCCCAGTTGACAACCTTTGCAAGGTGTCGAAGAATAAGTCAGGATAAGTGGTGGTACACCTAGGGTTTTTGATGGTATATGGCATATAGCATTCTTTGATGTGTGTCCAAAACACTGGTGTCAAAGATCGATTGAATCTAAGCTTTGCAGGGAACATCCTACTGCACATTTGCTCAAAGAGTGAAACCAATGAAGGAGGTTGTTGGGTAATAAAGTGGAAGCCTGTATTACCAATGTTCCCTTATTGTTTCAAATCTTGGTCTCATTGTTGACTGTGGTACATTTGTATCCCTTCTTTGTTAGGGAAAGTACTGATAGTAACCTATGTGTGGCATCTGGTACAAACCAAGCATCAGTTAACAACATGGATGGTAAGCCCTTAGGCTGCAGGATCAGTGATCCTGGTCCAATCATCTTCATAGATGATCTGTTTGCTGCAGAGGCTGTTCATTCATTGTCTTTAAGATTTATAAAATCCTCAAGATATGGTGTGATGTGGTGCATGCATCCACTATCAATCATCCAAAGATCTCAGTTGAATGAATCACCTTTTGCAAAAGCAAACTCAGTTGCCTCAGTGGTTAAAACCACTGGTGTCAATCATAGGTACCAGTCCAAATCATAGTCGCATTCTTCATCAACATATCCAGGGTAGAATTCAGAACCATCCCATATAGAAATCTTGTGGCTTTCTAAGCTGTGCTTTCATGAACCATCAATGTTTCTTCTAACGTCTCCATAAAAACCAGTTATGGGTTCTCCATGAGATGGTCTCGTTCCTGATTCAGACGGAGTTGACTGAACCAGAATGGATACAAAAGGGGCGAGATGATGTGGAAGCTTCTGCTTCAGGAGTAATGGTGGCAGTTGGATAAATGGTATGTTGTCTGAATGGTGTGATGGTTGCATCTGACATCTCGTCATCTATATCCATGGTATCCCAATATCCGTGTGGTGATGGCGACTCTATAACGTCCATAGTGTGAAAGGAATCTGGATCATATATGTCCATTTCCTGAATGTTCACGTATAATTCGTTGGCGAACTGGTCATCGTCTTGAAACTCGTTAGCACGAGCCTTCCCTTTGCCCTTGAAGCCTTTACGTTTGCCATACACATTTTGCTTCTGGGAGTTTTGTTGAGCTCTTTGTGGTGATACCTTCTTGGGTGCCGCAGGCCTTTTCTGGTTCCTGCCAGAAGGTTTCCCATGAAGTTCCCAGCATTGGTCATGTATGTGGCCAGATTTGCCACAATGAGTGCAAATGGCATTGCCAGTAGGTGCACGTTGAATCACAGATGTGCAATGTGTTACAAACTAACTAGTTGGACCACTCGTAGATGCTGTAGTCAGATCGGACTCTGTTTCAATCTGTACTTTCTGGTATTATCTTCCTCCTTATTCCTTTTTCTCCCGGTTGCTATTGATTCACCCGTTGATATTGGATTACAGACTTTGTTCCTACCTCCTCTCTGATCAGACTTCCTCCGATCAGATCATAGTTTCCAAACATCATTTTACTCCCATTTAGATTTACCTCTTCGTATTGACCATTGTTCTCTGAATCAGTACTCTTCCATTGTTCCCTGTTTTTGGGAAGTAGTCAACTAGTATATAAACCTCATCTTGTTGTAGAATTAGGCAATCCAAGCATATCTTCTGGTGTTTGTATCTCTAAAGTCCTCATTCCACTTCTGAGTGAATGCTTGATTCTCTTGGGGATTCTAATTCCCTTACAAGAGACCTTCTTATCTCCAAGATCGACCTCTTAAAGGAACATCAAAGAACCAACTCTCACAGGAGAAGACGCTAGCATAACAAAAGAACTAGCTTATTAAAAATGCACGTGTTATTAAACACCTGCCCAACATATCCAGATACAACCCTGCAGACGACCCTGACCTCTCTCCCAAGGACAGGGCATTTTACTGAGCTCAGCAAGGGGCAAGCGACTTAAACTTCGCCAACTCTAGAGCTAGAGACAAGGCAAACATACAAAGGTGGCAACAACTATGACAAGAAAGACAACAAACTAGGGAAATGTCCCAAACCCCCACCCAGTCCACCTTTAACCCAACAAGGTCTACATGACATGACCCCCCCCCTGATCCCAACATCCACCTACCCAGACCCAAAGAACAAGACTGGGATCCCGACTCTGATGAAGACTTGGACGACAATGAAATGGGGAAAGAAAGCCTACTAAAAGACTTTACCAGAAAGGTGGAGGATGCCAATTGGTGGCTAAAGGACATGAAAGCATGAAGAAACGTAAAAAAGGCCAAGCTTTCAGATGAAGAAATCATCACCACCACCTTAAGCAGAATGAGTGAGGAACAAGGAAAGACCTTCGCAGAAGGATATTATGACAAGCTGGAAACAAATGCTGATTACAAAAAGTGGGAAATGTTCAAAGAAAATTTCAAGAATGCCTTCTCCTCCAAAGACAAAGCAACAGATGTGCGAAGAAGAATCAGGAACTTGAGAATGAAGGGAATTTCAGCTGAAGCCTTAAAAGACTACTCCACCCAGTTCAATCTCCTCCTTTCCCTCACCAAAATGACGGACGAAGCAATGATCTGTGATCTCTTTTGTTCCAGCCTTCCATTCAACCTAATCAGCGACATCCTTCGAGGAACCGAACCAACTATCCTGAAAGGGTGGATGACTGCAGCCAGCACCCACACCCAGGCCCACGAAAGGCTCAACGACTTTAGGCTGGGGCACTTCCTGTCCTCTTGCCCTGACAATAGGGGAAGAAGGGACTCCAATGCCATGGATGTTGACGTAATCAGACTTTCTGAAGCAGAAAGGAATAGGCATAACAGAGAAAATCAATGCTACTGATGCCATAAAGTGGGATGCCACACCAGGAACCACCTAAATCAGAAAGGAAATAAACTCCTGGCCCAGGGGAGACCCCCTAACCACCCAAATCAAGAACGAATCTGGGAAATAGATTTCCAGGCTGAAGAACTGGAGGGGTACGTAAAAAGTCTAGGAGAGCAGAAGGTTAACTGAGAAAAAGTCTTACAAACCTTAAAAAAACACTTTGACAAAACCAGTAAAGAGGAAAGAGAAACCAACGACCACCTTAAAGAGGAGGATTTTTAAATAGGAGACTTGGGACAACGACATGCTCTCCTACGCTTCCAAATGTAACTGTAACCACAGACGAGAAACCTCTATTCATCCCCATAGAATTTTCTACCCTGGGAAGCTCGAAAGTTGCAAAAACAACTGCCTTGATCAACTGTGGAGCCACCGCCTGCTTCATCAACTACGCATTCGCAAAAAGGAACAAAATCCCTCTTATCCCCCTTAGCCACCCTCGAAACACTTACAACGCCAACAGAACTGCTAATAAAATGGGACAAATAAAATTCAAAGTACACCTTTCCATAACTGTCAACCAGAATCAGGAAGAAAGAGATTTCCTGGTATTGGCCAGTGGGAAACAGCAGAATGTCATCCTTGGAATGACCTGGTTGACCAAAAGAAATCCCATCATAAACTGGACTACCAAAGAAGTGACCATTGAACCCACCACCACACCAAGGAAATGGAACGGAGTGGAGACCATCGCTCAAAGATATCTGCTCTGCTTTCTCGGGACCGACGAGGATATGAAACTCCACAAACTCTATTGGAAACGATTCGAAGACCTTCCGGAGGAGATCCGAAAAGTAACCATTTCCACCACCATCACACAAGAAACTGTAAAAACTGGGCATGAAATCCCCCCTCAATACCAAAAATACAAAGATGTTTTTCTCAAAGAAGAATTCGCAAACCTTCCCCCCAGTAGAGCGTATGACCATGGAATCGACCTCCTTTCAAGCTTCATCCCGAAGTGAGCAAAGAATTATTCGCTCAACCCTGAAGAAACCAAGGCCTGTTGAAGTTTTGTCAGGGAAAACTTGGCAAGTGGAAAAATTCAACCATCAAATTCCCCACAAGCTTCCCCGTTCTTTTTCGTACAAAAGAAAGATGGAAAGCTCCGTCCTTGCCAAGATTATCGTTACCTCAACCAACACACAGTCAAAAATGCCTACCCTCTCCCGAGAATCCCTGACCTCATAGACCAACTTAAGGGCTCGTCCATCTTCATCAAACTCGACATCTGATGGGGATTTAACAACATACTCATAAAACCAAAGGACCGATGGAAGGCAGTGTTCACTACCCCCCTAGGATTGTTTGAACCCACCATCATGTTCTTTGGGATGAGCAACTCTTCCACCACCTTCCAAGCCTATATGGACGACACCTTCAAGGATTTCATCGCCAAAGGGTGGTTAATTATCTACATGGACGACATTCTTATACATTCTGCCGACCCTCTTACCCACGAAAACCGCACTCACCAAGTTTTACAACATTTCCAAGAGCAACACCTCTACCTGTGACCTGAAAAATGCTCATTCGACCAGGAAGAGATAGAGTACCTTGGCCTCAGGGTCTTGAAAGACATGGTCCATATGGACAATTCCAAACTCTCAGCCATAGAAAAATGGAGCCCACCAAAGGATATAAAAGGGGTTCACTCCTTCATTGGTTTTTGTAACTTCTACAGAAAGTTCATTTCCGCCTTCTCTGAGGTTGCTCAACCCCTCCTACTCCTCACTCGCAAAAATGCCTCCTGACAGTGGGGGGACAACAAACAATGAGCCTTCCACACCCTTAAGAACACCTTCCTAAAACAGCCGATTCTCCACACCTCCGATACCACACACCCATTCTATGTAATGACCAACGCTTCCCTGACAGTGGCTGAAGGGGTACTTATGCAGAAAGATGGCAATGGCGACCTTCACCCTTGCACCTACTTCTCAAAGACCTTCTCAGCCCTGGAACGAAACTATGACATCTACAACAGGGAACTGCTCATGGTAATCCTCTCCTTGCAAGAATGGCGACACTACCTTCGGGAGACCCCTCACCTCGTCCATGTCCTCACCAACCACAAAAACCTGACGTATTTCTGCGAGCCACGGAAGCTGACCTGCTGGCATGCACGCTGGCAGATGTTCCTCCAAGACTATGATCTGTCCTTCCGCCACCTCCCCAGGAGTGACATGGCCCCCACCAATGCCCTGTCTTGCAAAGACAATCCCGCTACCTGTGAGGATAACCTAGCCCTCCAACTCCTCCCAGATGATATATTTGCCCACTCACTGGATGTTGCAATAGCCTCCAAAATCACCACCTCCACCACAGCTGACCCATTGGTCGCAAATGCACTCACCACTCTCCATCATGGCTCCTCCCTCCTTCCCTGTGTCCATACCACCGACTGGGCATATGATGGGGCTCACCTCACTTTTCAAGGGTGTACCTATATCCCAGAGGATTGTCAGGAACTCCTCATTTCCTCCATACACAATTCGCACCATGGGGGCCATGCCGGTGCTACACGGACCCTCACCCTACTCTCTCATGACTACTGGTGGCCCAGGATGTCCACTTTTGTACAGCAATACATCGCCGGCTGCACTGTTTGCCAACAGAACAAGGTGAATACCCACCCCACATGCCCCCCCTCACCCCCATCCCCCACACCGCGACCCGGCCATTCCAGCACCTGTCCATGGATCTCATTACTGGCCTTCCCCCCTGCGGCCCCCTCGATTCTGTCCTGGTCATGGTTGACCATGGGCTAATGAAGGAGGTGATCTTCATCCCTTGCACTAAATCCATCTCAGCTGAAGAAGTAGCCAAACTCTTCTTCTCCCACATCTTTCCCCACTTTGGCCTCCATGACAAGGTTATCTCCAACTGCAGACCCCAGTTCAGCTCTGCCTTTGCCTGAGAATTGGCCCGCCTCCTCCAATATGACGTAGCCCTGTCCACTGCCTACCACTCCCAAACTGACAGAGAAACTGAATGAGTAAACCAAGAACTAGAAACCTATTTACGCCTGTTCTGTCAGAACAACCCCACCACCTGGATAGAAGCTCTCCCTCTCACTGAATTCCACCATAACTCCATGGTCCACTCCACCACCAATGACTCCCCCTTCCATCTGATGATGGGATACCACCCTCGTTCCTACCTGAAAATCGGCCCTTCCTTTGTCCAGGTAGTACAGAACCGCCTCAGTAACCTAGCCTCTTTCCATGACGAAGCCACTGCCTCTTTTGAAGAAGCCAGGAAACTTATGGCAAACCGATCAAAAAGGAAGTTCACACTGTTTAAACTAGGGCAACTCGTCTAGTTAGAGGCCACCAACCTTCCCCTCAACTTGAATAAGAAAATAGCCCCGAAGAGACACGGCCCCTTTGAAATAAAGAAAGTCATTTCCAATCTTGCATATGAATTAATGCTTCCTAAACAATGGAAGATTCATCCTGTCTTTCACACATCTCTCCTATCCCCATTTATAGAAACCGACGAACACGGACCCAACTTTCCCTGCCCCCCCCCCTGATCTAGAACAGGGGGAAGAGGAATATGAAATAGACCATATCCTAAACCATAAAGGTTACCACCAATCAAGACAGTACCTCACTGCCTGGAAAGGCTGTCCACTTTCCGAAGCAATGTGGGAACCAGAACAAAACTTCAGAAACACCAAAGAAATTCTAGAGGAATATAAAAAGGCTCGTCACCTCAACTAAAAAGACCTCATGCTCCTGTCCTATCAGTCAGAAATCCCCAAAGCTCTATCCCTTTCCAAGGCCAATCTAGATTTTCTTCGCCAACATTTCCTCAAGGAAAAACCCCTCACTCCGACCCTCCTAGACGAAACCATCCGCCATCACTACCAACACTCTTACTTCTGCAAAATCGATTACTGTCCATTTCATCACTCCTACTGAATGTCACTGGAAATACCGGTCCCTGACATCCCCCCCATCCGTGTCCACCATCTATCCTCCTTTCTCCAAAAAGTCACCTTTGCCATAGTCCTCCAAGCCACCACCTTTGATAAGTTCCTCTGAACTCACTATGCCATTAATGGCTCCCAGTTCATCTCCAGTTTGGTCGGAATGTGTGGATGAGTATACCTCCACTATCAGTTCTTCCTCCAGAACGACTCTAGGTATGGAACTGGACCCTTCGATTCCGCACTCGTCAAATCCCTCCTGGCCATACAAGGCAATGTCTTGGACCTTCTCTTCGTCACAGGGTTTAGCAGAGTCGTCAATGACATTCCCCCAGAACAATTCGCCTTCGTCATCCGCCCCATGCTTTCAGCCATCACTCCAGAGGAACAATGAACTTACTTGTCTGAATCAGTCGTACTACCCAATCCACCAATCTACCCCAGCAACCTCTTCTCTGGAACACACTCCAATTCCTCTCCTTGAAGACCTGGAGAACCCAACTCTCCTTCTCCTGTCCGAATTCCTCCCCCTGGTCCTCCTTGACCCCCTACCCCGTTCTCACCTGCTGTCAGCATGGGTCAAGAGGAACCAAACCCTCTGCAAAATCACTTCTCCACTCCCACCAACAGCCGCCAGATCCTCCACAACATCGTTAACTCTGTCACCAGAATGCATATACAACCTACCATCCAGAGACCGGGAGAATCTTCCAACCCCCTCGAGTCTCTCCTGCCATCAATGTGGGCAGAGAAAGAAGGGGAAGACACCCTGCTCGCGTTTGTTTCATCTGCAGAGGGGTCAACCACTTACAAAGGGAGTGCCCTCGCCACGTCCCCAATCAAAGTCCTTCTCCCTCTGTTTCTGATGGGGACCTCTGGGATTATGAGGTAAACGAAGGGGGCCAATCTGGCCCAGACAGGGGTTAAGTGGATAGGGGGACCATCCACTCTACGACGGGGGTAATGTTACAAACTAACTAGTCAGACCACTCATAGATGCTGTAGTCAGATCGGACTCTGTTTTGATCTGTACTTTCTGGTATTATCTTCCTTCTTATTCCTTTTTCTCCCGGTTGCTATTGATTCACCCGTTGATATTGGATTACAGACTTTGTTCCTACCTCCTCTCTGATCAGACTCCCTCTGATCAGATCGTAGTTCCCAAACATCATTTTACTCCCATTTAGATTTACCTCTTCGTATTGACCATTGTTCTCTGAATCAGTACTCTTCCATTGTTCCCTGTTTTTGGAAAGTAGTCGACTAGTATATAAACCTCATCTTGTTGTAGAATTAGGCAATCCAAGCGTATCTTCTGGTGTTCGTATCTCTAAAGTCCTTATTCCACTTCTGAGTGAATGCTTGATTCTCTTGGGGATTCTAATTCCCTTACAAGAGACCTTCTTATCTCCGAGATCAACCTCTTAAAGGAACATCAAAGAACCAACCCTCGTGGGAGAAGACGCTAGCATAACACAATGGGCTTCAGGTTGTTGGACCATAGAGGGTTCGTCTAGGTGAGAGGTGAGGGAGTGATGTTGTGGATGATGTGTAGCAGATCTGAGGTGTGATTCTGCCATCACTTTAGCTGTGACATTATCGACATTAAAGTTGCCGGGGTAATGGTTTGGATGAGGGTGGAGACAGTGGGATCAAATGATTTCGGCAGAGCATTAAGGAGGATCATAGCTTGTAGCTGATCTGGTAACAGCAGACCTGTAGAGATGGTGTGCTGTAACATGGATACCAATTCTGAAATTTGGTTTCCTATGTCTCGGTTTTCTTTGAAGCGAAACCGGGAAATTTCTTGAAAGGCCCAAAATTGGCCTGATACGCTGTGTGCCAAATATAAATTTGACAGTTGTTGCCAAAATGCACGTGCAAGTGAGGGTCTAGGGTTGTTCCCTGCTGCAACATATGCATGTATCTGATGAACCTTCATGTGCATCTGCACTTATATGCCAAGGAGAGCTTGCACTTGTCTATCATTGTGCATCCAAGCTTCTTGCTTGGCAACAGTTCCTTGTGCTGTAAAAAGGGAGGTTCCATCAACAATGTCCCACCAACCAGCAACGTTCAAGACATCACGCATCTCCATGGATCAAGCATAATAGTTTGATGGTCCTTGGAGGCGCTGAAGCCTGGAGGTGATTGAAGAGTTGAGCTTGATAAGTCCAGACATGGTCCTTTAAAGCGAGAGACAAAAAGCAACTGTGGAAAACAAAAAGTTTTTGTCAGCATTGGATCGTGGTCTCACAGGAGATAAAGGAGATGAAGATGATGGAGTATCCTGCAGTGTTCCACTGAACTCTACTCTGCTCCTTGTTGGCTCCATAACCCTTGGTGGTGGTCGTGAATAGAATGAGGTGGTGTTGGTCATAATAGACCGAGCTGGTCCTCGTACAATAGTTTCATCAGATTGGATTGTGTCATGTGTATATGAAGTCCAATGCTCCTGTAAACCTTCACGGTCTCAGTACCATTTTGGTAGCAGTAAGGATGCATAGGCTTCAAAAGACCGATATGCCAATGCAGGGAAGTGATTGCAATTTGGCAAGTCGTCCTCGTCATTGGGAATACCCGTGACAGTTGAAATGTCATGCCAAATGTCAAGTTCAGCACAACCACGACTAAAATCTAAAATCCAATTTGAAGAAAGATCAATGCCTAAGAAGGACAATGTCCACTTCTTTAATCTATAGGGCATTCTGTCAAAGTAATCATGGCCGATGGAGTGTACATAACAACTGCCTAACCACACTGGGGTGGGCCAACAATAAATTGGCTGTTTGATTAAGGTGTTGAACTGCTTCATCACCCATGCCTCATAGACAGGCAAGTCTGTGCACTTTAGATTGTAGCGATCTCACTCTTCTCCAGATAAGTTCAATCTGTCTGCCATGTAATCAGTCTTGATGGTGAAGTATGATGGCGGAAATATGGTCTGGGTGAGCGTGTAAGATATTCGCCTTGCTTAGATAAGCGGTGATAAAGTGATCTAAGTCTCTGGAGTCAAATTCCTGTTGGAATGCGGCAATTAGCTCCATATGGTCTCTCCACAATAAATGAAGTTGATGATGAAAATGATTGTGCCAATGTCTATCCATGGTGGCATTCCAGGTTCACTATGTGGGGACGTCCCACAGGTTCATATCCAAAGATCCATTGTCCTGCATTTGGCACAAGTTGTATCATTCATCCATGCCTGGTGTGTCTTCCTCTAAGTTGGGATGGTAGACGTTCACTGGATTATTGAAAGCTATCATAAGCTCAGCAGGTGAAGGGATCAGATGGTTTGGGACCAAGGCTTGAAGTTGAAGCCTGTAATCTCTGTTGTAGCGATCATGGTCATAATTCAGGATCTCCCAGCTGTGATGATGGACTGAGGTATAAGGGGTGTCCCAATAGGATATGGTAGGAAAGGTGAATTCTGCACCTTCATAGACCGATAGTAAGGTCTCGCCATGGTAGGAGTACGAGTCGATGTCTATAGCTTGTCTCTCGTCGAATGGAATTCCTCTGAAGTCAAAAACAAAGCCATGTGCTCATAGGTCTATATTGACCCTAAAGGCAGGGTGGCTTGTCTCCACTAGGTTCGCCAGGTGGGTTATCAGGGGATGAAGTGGAATCTGATCTTGGACGTGGAGTCAGGGTATGTTCTGGAGGACCTGTATGTAGCTTTCGTTGTTCTCTTCTATTATTTCCTCGATGTACTGAATTCGATTGTCCAGAGGTCTGGGGACATTGGGAAAGAGGATGGGATGTGTGGAGATGTTGGGGATCTCCATCATTTCATGGAAGAGTGTTCATGAAAGGTGATTCCAAGGTTGGCGGATCATGTTCGGTTGCTTGATCTGTGAGCCTGATGATGTGCTGGTCATTGACATAGGTAAAAGATTGTGGGAGCGGAGGTATGACTGGTGAATTGACTCGAGGCAGTGAGTCTAAGTTGTAAGGTACTGCAACAGCATGTGCAGGCCTTGGAGCAGGAGGAGGTTGAGCATTAGGAGGAAGAGGACTACGTCCCTGCATCTCAACTGGTTCGGGATATGGTGGAACCAGATCTCTAGTTGCTGGTGACAGAGATCTGCGATGCTGATGGAAGGGATTCCTTCCATGGACTCGGTATCTGTATAGATGAACTTCAGATGGTTGTTGTAGTATAGCTTGATGTAGAGCCTCTGGTGACGGACGTAAAGTCAGGTCCCAGGTGAATACCTGGTCAAATAAAGAAGTTCTCCATATCAGTACGAATGTTCTGGTGTCAGATACATATTGCAGGAATATGATCCATGAGTCAGCACTCAGCATTAGTGCTACCACCAGTGCTAGCTGGTGCATCTGATAGTAGATGGTTATGCCAAACACAATAGCATTGACTAGCCAAAATAGAGCCAAGAAAGTCACACTCTCTTCCGCAAGATTTGGAAAGGGCATCGTGATGATGGACCTTAGAACCTTGCAGGGCTCATAACCTGTCGGAACTGGAGAGTCCCAATGGCAGAGGGGAACAATGGAAGTGAAGTGTCGAATGGGAGATACTCACTCGACTAGCAGAAGAGAGTGTAGGCAACAAGGAGATTTGAAGTTCAGATCCTAGTGAAGAGGCTTATAGCCTAGACAAAGGGAACAGGATATGAAGAGAGGAGTGGTGCTAGTATTGCACAGTTGTTGAGAACTCCAGTTTGTTATCCTAAGTGGGGAATAAGTCCCTGTACTTATAGGTGAACGGAGTAAGGTTAAAGTGGAGATTGAATCTCCATATGGTCATGCCCTATGACCTGAAGATAAGAGGGCTTAACACTAGTGGTGGAACCTTTAGTAATTACTAAGGTAATGATGTCATAGATAAGGGAACCCATAACCCTGGTAATAGGTGATGACATCATGGTCTAGAACCATATGATGTATGTTGCTCTAGAACAGTGTAGAGTGGTCTAGTATCCCAAAAGTGAAAATGAATAGTGATCAACTCATGGTGGATGCATATGAATAGAACACCAGAGTTTCAACACCTTTAAGATAAAAAAAGTCATATCCAATCTGGCCTATGAACTAACCCTCCTGGGACAATGGAAAATACATCCCGTCTTCCATGCATCACTCCTTACCCCTTTCATTGAGACTGATGAACATGGACCAAATTTCCCCTGTCCCCCCCTGGATTTGACCTGAGGAGAAGAGGAATATGAAATTGACTACATTGTATGGCACAAGGGCCACCTCCAATCAAGACGGTACCTCACCGCCTGAAAGGGCTATCCCCTCTCTGAAGCAACCTGGGAACCAGAATGAAATTTCAAAAATGCACAGGAAGTCCTAAACGATTATAAGGCAACCCATGGACTCCAATAGCCCCATGACTTCCCCATCCTACATCTCACAAATCCCCAAAGCCCTGAATCTTTCCAAAGAAAACCTCGACTTCCTTCGCCGAAACTTCCTCCTATCTGAACCAATCACCCCTGCCCTACTTGACGAAGCTGTCTGTCATCACTATCAACACTCCTGCTTCTGCTGATTAAACTACTGCCCATTCCACCACTCGTATTAAATGTCACAGGACAACATCCCAACCAACCCCCCTGTCCGTGTGCACCACCTCTCTCCCTTCCTCCGGAAAGTCACCTTTGTTGTCATCCTCCAAGCCTCCACCTTTGACTGATTCCTCCGCATCCACTACACTGTCAATGGATCTCAGTTCCTCTCCAGTCTGGTCAGACTGTATTGACAAATATTCCTCCATTCTCAGTTTTTCTGACAGAACAACTCTAGATATGGAACTGGACCTTACAACTCCGTCCTTGTCAAGTCTCTCCTCACTATATGAAGTGATGTGCTGGAGTTGCTGTTTGTCACTGGATTCAGCCATGTGGTCAATGATATTCCTCCTGAACAGTTCACCTTTGTCATCCGATCCATCCTTGCCACCTTGCCCATTGAAGAAAGAAAAACCTATCTATCCGATACTGTCGTCCTCCCAAACCTCCTATCTACCCTAGCAATCTTTTCACCAGAGCCTGCCCCGACAACTCCCCTAGACGACCTGGAGAACCCTGCTCTCCTTCTCCACTCCAAATTCCTCCCCCTGTTATCCCTCGACCACCTACCCCATTCCCACCTCCTGTCCCTATGAACATGGATGCATCTAACCCCCCTGACCACTTCCGTACTCCCACCACTAGCTGCCAACTGTTGTGGGATATCGTCAACTCCATTGCCAGGATGTGAGTTGCTTCCTCTTCCACCACCGAACCTGCTCCTCCACCCCAAACCTCCGCCACCCATAACGTGGATCATGGAAGGAGAGATCAACGACCCAACAGGGTATGCTTTATTTGCAGAAGCCACAGCCACATTCAAAGAGAATGTCCCCAACACGTTCCTGATTGGAACCCCTCCTCCAACTTCTCTGACTCCAACATATGGGATTATGAGGTAAATGAGGGGGATCAATCTGGACCAGACCACAGGTAAGCAGGTGGGGACCACCTGCCATATAACTGGGGTAATGTTACGACATGCTAGACATTTTGCCCTGCAACCGGCTCTGGTTCCAGTCCTGGTTCCAGTTCTGGTTCTGGTCCTGGTTCTGGTTCCAACTCATTACCAATTTTCTTCCCCTCTTCATTCTTTCCCCAAGTTGCTCAGAGACGGACTAGTAGTTCTCACCTCCTCTCTGATCGGAAAGTAGATGCCCCGATCAGATCATAGTTCCTGACCTTCCCCTCATGATTAGCCTCTCCACAGCCATTGTTCTCCTTTCCTAGATTCTATTGTCTCGATGTGCATAAAAGGCCCTGTCCGCCATAGAAGTAGCTCTAAGCTAGTTCTACGCACTCCATGTATCTTCTGGCATTATCTACTATTAAAAGTCTTTGTTCTACTTGCAAGTGTTACAAACCTATGAATGTTCCAACTGGAACCAAGACTGGAACCGGTTCCAACTACAAGCACTACCGGAATATGGATACAAACCTCTGGCCATCTTGCTACCAAAGTTCCTTTCTCCAAGGCTCCCCTGAGCTAACTCCAACCCGCCATATAGACCTCCACAATCATCCAGCCTTGTCGAACCCACCGTAGGGCTCATTAAGTCTACTCTGTCTATTAACAAGTCTACCTCTGGACGTATTCCCCTAAGAGACTTCCCCGTCAATGACCACAACTAGCAAGCTAGTTGCCACCACCTCCATGAACACCGGAGTCTACTATGACTCAAGCTGTCTGATCATCATGGCCCTCTTGTAACCATCTGGCCCCCTCCGACAACCTCGGACCGATCTAACTCGAGTCACTATCAAGCTCCTCTAACATTGGAGCTCTCTCTCTCCTATTGTCCAGTCCAACCCTGGTCAACACAGACTTCCCTTGATCATCCTGTTATGTTCCCCTCTTACTATCTTCGTATCACAATGACCCTTCCCCTGACTCATCTCTTACTCCATACATCTAACTATATGTTTCAGCTTGCTATGTCTCCATTCCTCCAGTACCGCCTCTGTAGATGTCTTTCTATTGTCTCTTTCATTGTTCCCCTACTATAGTCATTTCCTCATTAGAGTAGCACAGCTTCACACATGTATATAAACCCCGAGCTCTACCTCTGAGCTCCTCAGCTAAATCTACATTTATCTGGCTCTTCCTTCTGAGTGCTCCTCAAGTCCCTATAACCCTCAACCAGTCTTTCAGCTGGTGTTAATGAGCTTGCGGGCTTGTGGAGTCTAGGAAGTCAGCAGGAAACCAGTACGTCCATAACAACAAGTGAATGCTTGCCTTTCTCAAGAAGAACACCCCTCTTCTTCCAATCAAGAGAATCTCCTACCAAGTCATCCAGAAGCGCCCAGAGAAACACTAGTATCATAACACCGGGTGTGCCGTTCCCCAGAGGTAGTGTCACCACTCTTGGAGTGCTAGGATGATGGCAAGTAGCTCCCAGTCATAGATGTCATAGTTATATTCTGGGGCCGAGAATGTTTTCAAAAAATAGGCGCATGGTGTTACGAATGCTGATGAGGATCCGCGCAGTTTTTCTCCTCCTCCTTACGATACATCGACTCTCCACTTGGACCACCCGGGACTCCCCCTCTTCGAGGAGATCTTCAACACTCTCCACGACTTAGACATTCCCGGCTCCACGTGGGCCGACCTCCTCGACGAGACCCTCTTCAAGGGATAGCCTCGTCCCCTCCTCCACGGCCATTCCCGGGTACTGCCCCCGGACCTTTCCTTGCACCGCCTCGCTCGGACTGTTCCATGAACCGCCTTCGGGTTCTTCCATTTGATTTGTTTACTATTTGATATTCTCTTCTGACTCACGGACACTGCCTCCTACATAACCTTCTCGTTATAGGTTATGCGTTTTCCCTTTATATCCTCTGTTTACCTACACGTGACCGCGATGCGACGCGTCTATTTCCTTTCCTAGGTTTAGGACTCCGCCTCCAGCCCTAAACCTAGTACTATATATATTAGATCGCCGCTTCGATGTAACTCTAACCTTGATATACTCCTTTCTGGGTAATATCAACCGAGTTCCTCGAGACCGCCCCCTCTCCTGCCTTTTATCTCCGCCCTCCCATCATTACCACACTTGGCCAGACCAAGTCTAGACTAGCAAAAGGCTAGACGTCCTCGTAGTTAATACGAGTGGACGGTTGGTACTACACAGACGAGTACCATTGTTACGCTTCGCGTAACACATGGGTGCAGGTCTTCATTTCGATCTTTTTGCATTAATACTCCTCTAGCGGTGGTAAGGGAGGCATTGGTCATAACATGAAAGGGTTGTCTGGTGTCAGGGGTACATAGGACTGGTTGGAAAAGGAAGGCATTTTTGAGGGTATGGAAGGCCTGCTGTTCATCATCCCCCCAGTGCCAGGTGGCATTCTTTCTGATTAGTAGAAGCAGTGGTTGAGCTATGTCTGAGAAGGCAGGGATAAACTTTCTATAGAAGTTGCAGAACCCTATGAACGAATGGACTCCCTTCATGTCCTTGGGAGGCTCCCATTTTTCTATCACTGCTAGCTTGGAGGTGTCCATGTGGACTCTGTCTCTGGAGACGCAGAGTCTGAGGTATTCTACCACTTTCTGGTCAAACAAGCATTTCTCCGGGCAGAGATATAGGTGTTGTTCTTGGAATCTCTGGAGTACCTTGTGGGTCCGTTCCTCATGAAGGATCAGATCAGCAGACTGGATGAGGACGTTGTCCATGTAGATGATTAGCCATCCTTCTGTGATGAAGTCTTTGAAGGTGTTGTCTATGTAGGCTTGGAACATGTTGGGGGAGTTGCTCATTCCAAAGAACATTATGGTGGGTTCAAAGAGTCTGAGGGGGGTGGTGAAGGCTGCTTTCCATCAGTCCTTTGGTTTAATGAGGATGTTGTTGTAGCCCCATTGGACATTGAGTTTGGTGAAGATGGATAATCCCTTCAGTTTGTCAATCAGGTCAGGGATTCTAGAAAGGAGGTAGGCATTCTTGATGGTGTGTTGGTTGAGGTATCAATAATCCTGGCAGGGGTGCAATTTCCCGTCTTTTTTCTGTATGAAGAAGAATGGGGCA
Organism: Boletus aff. vermiculosoides; assembly: GCA_038089475.1. Classification (NCBI taxonomy): domain Eukaryota; kingdom Fungi; phylum Basidiomycota; class Agaricomycetes; order Boletales; family Boletaceae; genus Boletus; species Boletus aff. vermiculosoides. The sequence continues at coordinate 11,652 of JBBPKW010000086.1, read as the reverse complement.
GCCTGAGGGGAGTTTGATGGCTGAATTTTCCCATTGGGGAGGTTCTCCTTGACAAAGTTTTTGCAGGCCTCAGTCTCTTCAGGGTTAAGGGAATAGTTCTTAGCTCGCTTGGGGACGAAGCTAGGGAGTAGGTCTATCCTGTGGTTGAAGGCTCTGCTTGGGAGAAGTTTAGTGATTTCCTTGTCAGTAAAGACTTCCTTATATTTTCTGTATTGAGGGGGGATTTCTTCTTGGTTCTTTGCCATTTCTTGGGTGATTGTTGTAGAGATGGTTACCTTGTGGATGTGTTTGGGAAATTTCTTGAATCACTGCCGGTAGAGCTTGTGTAGTCTGATGTTCTCATCCATTCCAAGAAAGCGAAGGAGATACCTCTGGGCCAGAGCTTTGGTCCTGTCCCACTTTCTTGGTTTGCTGGATGGTTCCAGGGCAACTTCCTTGGTCACCCAGTCAATGGAGGGGTTCTTTTCAGTTAGCCGTGTCATCCCCAGGATAATATTTTGTTGTTTCCTGCTGGCTAGTACCAGGAAGTCTCTCTCTTCCTGATCTTGGTCGATCATTATGGTGAGTCAAACCTTGAACCTTATTTGTCCCATTTTATTGGTGGTTCTGTTAGCATTATATGCATTCCAGGGTTATTTGAGGGGGATGAGAGGCATTCTATGTTTCTTTGTGAAGGCATAGTCGATGAAACAGGCAGTGGCTCTGCAGTCAATCAATGCCATAGTTTTTGCAACTTTCGAGCTTTCAGGGTTAGAAAAGTCTATAGGAATGAATAGGGATTTCTCGTTCGTTGTTACAATTATATTTGGAAGTGTAGGAGAGCATGTTGTTGCCCTGAGTCTCCTTGTTAAAAATCCTCTTCATTGAGGCAGTTCACATGCTCCCCTCCTTCTTTGCTCGGCTTGTCGAAGTGTTCTTTCAAGGTTCTGAGGACTTCCTCCCAGTCTATTTTTTGCTCCCCTAGCGTCTTTATGTATCCCTCCAACTTGTCGGTGGTGGAATCTATCTCCCTGATTCTTTCTGGTTCTGCAGCTGGGTGGGTGCCTTTCCATAGGCAGGGGCCTTGTTGTTTTTGGACAAAGACTGCCCTGTGTGGTTCCTGGTGTGACACCTGACTTTGTGGCAGTGGTAGCATCGATTTTCTCTGTTGTGTCTATTTCTCTCCACTTCTGAGAGTCTTATTACATTGACATCCATAGCGTTTGGATCACTTCTTCTCCCTCAGGAGTCTCCCCGGGAGGTCTGGAACCTCCCCAGCCAGAAGTCGTTCAGTCGTTTGTACGCCTGGGTGTGGGTGCTGGTGGCGGCCATCCATCCCTTTAGGGTGGTTGGTTCGGTTCCTCAAAGAATGTTGCTGATTAGATTGAATGGTAGCCCAGCACAGAAGAGATCACAGATCATGGCCTCATCTGTCATCTTGGTGAGGGAAAGGAGGAGCTTGAACTGGGTGGAGTAGTCCTTGAGACCTTCTGCAGTTATCCCTTTCATTCTTAAGGTTCTGATTCTTCTTCATGCGTCCACTGCTTCATCTTTTGAGGAGAAGGCGTTTTTGAAGCTCTCCTCGAATGTTTCCCATTTTTTGTAGTCATTGTCAGTTTCGAGTTTGTCGTAGTATCCTTCTGCAAATATCTTTCCTTGGCCTTCACTCATCTTTGCTAGGGCTGTGGTGACGATTTCTTCATCCCTCATCTTGGCTTTCTTGATGTTTTGCCATGCCTTCATAGCTTTCAACCACCAATTGGCATCTTCCACCTTCCCTGTGAAGTCTTTGGGCAGATTCTCTTTTCCCATTTTGTCTTCTTCGTCGTTTTTGCTGTTGGTGTCCCACTCTTCCTCGTCCAGTCCCGGGAGATGGATGTCAGGGTTGGAAGGGGGTAGGGATTGTCGGGGGGGTCTAGTAGGATTGAAGGATCAAGAGGGTTGGGTAGGAGTGGTTGTTCCAGACAGGGGCACTTCCCTGAATTGTTGTCTCTCTTGTAGCTGTTGTTGCCACCTTTGTACATTGGCTTCTTCCCTGGCTTGGGTGTTGGCGAGGTTGATCTGGCTGGCTCTTTGTTGGGCTCAGTAGTACACCCTATTCTTGGGTGAGAGATCAGGGTCATCTAGAGGGTTGTATTCTGATATGTTGGGCAGGTGTTTGACAACACTCTTGGTTTGGGAAAGCTAGTTCTTTTGTTATGCTAGTGGCTTTCCGAGGCTTCCAATGGTTCCAATAGCTTCCGGATGCTTCTGGATAGTAGGGGCCTCTTATTAGAAGAAGGGTTCTCTTCAGAAGAGGGACTAATGTTCACTTACAAGTAGAATGAAGACTTATAATTAGAGGAAACACCAGAAGATACACAGATTTGTGTAGAACTAGCTTGAGGCTACTTCTACACAGGATAGGGCTTTTATAGGTAACCAGTAGAGAGAGAACTCAAATGGGAGAACAATAGGAAGGAAATGGCTAGAAGGTCATCGAATAATTGGAACTACGATCTGATCGGGACATCTACCTCTGATCAGAGAGGAGGATGGAATAGTGAGTCCATTTCCAGAAAGTACAGAGCTATGGAATGACAAAAGAGAAAAGGAGTCAATTCAGAGAGGCAGAGTGGAAGGAAAGGGTCCCAATCAGAACCAGTCCCAATTGAAAGTCACGTTCATAACAGATAGGGCTGCCTGTGTGGCAGAGACCACCATGTATGATTGAAGGCAATGAACTAAATGTAGTATATGTAGTACAAGTAAAGAAAATGGTGGTGGTAGTATAGAATGAATTGCAAAAGATTTAGATGGTCAATGATCATTTGCATAATTCACCATTGGCAACAGCACTTTGAAGAAGTGCAGAGTGCTCTGCAAAAGCACTGGATTTTCCTGTGTCTACCTGAAGTCTTGCTCAAAGCTCCCATAATAAAATGTCTCACATACAATATTGTTCTGACATAAGACCCAATGCAGTTCCAAGCAACTGAAGATAAGATGTTAGAAAAACATCCACAGACAACAAAACACACTGCACCAACACAGAAAAAAGCTGGTATGTACTGCAAGCCCCATCATGACAAAGATCAACACACAACCATCCATCACCTCCAACATTACAAGACAATGTCAAATGAGAAAGCAATGCAATATAAACAGACTCTGCATTTTTCATCCAAGAAATACCATGCACACCTGCAAACTCAAAAAGCAAATAATCTGCCATCAAAAATGCATTTTCATACCCATTCCCTAAAAACAGAAATGAATGGCTAAGAGAGCAGAACCAATATACTTCTTCACAATCAACTACAGATGAATTGCAGTCATCTAAGCAACCATCAGAAGTACTCATCTCACAATCCCCTGCATAAAGTACAGGTATTATTGCCTGAAATGATCCAATCCAGTCTAATCTAATGACAGCATCAATGTCATGATCATCAAAACAGCACACTGAGACTCAAATGAAATCATTCAGATGCATGTACATATACTGGGTCAACATCTGTCACAAACATATAACCTTCATGGGTCATTTCAGGTAATGATACCTATATTTTATGCAAGGGACTGTGAAGAAGTAGATTGATGTTGCTCTCTTAGTCATTCATTTCTGTTTTTAGGAGATGGGCACAAAAATGTGTTTTTGATGGCAGATTATCTGCTTTTTGAGTTTGCAGGTGTGCATAATATTTCTTGGATGAAAAATGCAGAGTCTGTTGATATTGCATTACTTTCTCATCTGATAAAGTGCACCATGTCACACAAGGAACTTATCAAACACCACAGTGAATGGTAGAAGTGGATCAAACATGATTGCAAGTTCACAACCAGATAAGCATGCAGTCACAATAGTCAGTGATGAAAAAGAATAGCTGTTACCTTCAAGCTCCTCTAGGTGATGACAATGTGAGAATGAAATACTAACTCTGAGGTGGTAGTGAGTTTGTTGAAATGCCTGCACAGTGAAAAATAGTGTGAAATTTTTTAGTGCACCCTAAGACCCACTACTTATGTAGCAGGAATAAATATGTAGATCATGCAAACCCCCCAAAGTGAGCCTAAATCTTGGAGATGACAGGAGCAAGGTGAACATTGGATAGAATAGAGGTATCAACTATGCCTTGAACTTGGTGTAGGTGGCCATAATGGTGGGCTTGTTATATTTATCCTTTAAAGCTATTTGGAGGAGAAAGGTGGTAGAGTGTTCACAATCAATCTTGTGCAATAAGATCAAGATAGATTTATCCATAGCTTGAGTGTGATCACCATGCCATTTGTTTACCATGTTAGCATTTGAACCATTTCAATGAGGGTTGGAACAGTGGACTTTATGGTCCACCAGAGACCTTGAGCTATAAGATAGGTCTTCATGAAGGGATTCCAGTTCTAAATTCTAATAGTTTGAGTCATTAAAAACAAGGGCAAGGTTAAAGAGACTGTTGAATATTGTCCATTAATGATGATCTGGGATGCAATCAAGCTTAGCATCAAGTACAACAATAATTAAAGCACCCATTTAGCATTATCTTCATATCCTGCAATGAATGCACATATTATTCTCAGCAATGTCAAGCCAGTTATCAAGCTCATAACCTGTTGTTGTTACAAGTTGTCCCTATGCCAGGGGAGACTACCCTTTTCCCTTACTTCTCTCTTCATTATCTTATTCTTCCACCCTCATCCCAACTATGATTTCCTTTGTCATCTTTTCTTGACTTCCTTGTTCTTGTCTTGATTAACTCTGCTACCTTAGTTCCCCGGACCTCTCTCTCTTTGTCCTCATATTCTTTCCCTCATCTTCCTATTTTCACCTCCATCGTCTTCTATCTTGTTCTATCATCTTCCACTCCATTCTGATGCCTTCCATCGCATTCTGCCATCTTCTGTTGCGGTCTGATGCCTTCCGTCACATTCTATCATCTTCCATTGTTCCAACGTCTTCCATCACTGTTCCATCGTTGACCGACGACCCTTGCCCCCACTTGTTCCATGTTGTTCTTTGACCTTCTATTTTCCTCTGTTTACTCCTTTGTCTCCCAGTCATATATAAACCTCTCATCTCTGTACTTTGTATCTCTAACCTAGACCTACTCGATGTACACTTGATACTCTCAACACACTTGATATTCTCAGTGTTTTCCCCATTCACTCAGAATACCCTCCTTCATGCTTTGAAGCCTTAGATCCCTAAGTCACCATCACACTTCTGAGATGATGCTTCATTCCTTCCCAAACTTCGTCGTGATAGAACATCTCCCACTCCTCACCTTCGTCTATGAAATCTCATCATGATAGAACACCTATCACTCCTCACCTTCATCTATGAAACCCCATCGACAAACCTTTGGAGGCCATAGCCTCATTCTTGAGAGACTGATCGTCTCAAACCTTTGGAAGCTAGCTGCTTCACCCTCATCGATTGAGTCTATGCTTGCCCCTATCTGGGTCAACCATAACAAAAGGTCTAGGTTAATCTTCTGAAGCTACTGTCATTGTAGTCTTCCAACCCCCACTGTCCTTTCCTGCTCACTGGTGACAACTCTCCAGCCATGGACGAAAGGTCCAAACCCTTGAACCCTCACCCTCTATCCAGGAAAATCCTGAAAGGTCCCAATCTGGATCTTTACTTCCTACCTCCCTGCGATGATCGGGTAACACCCTGAACCCTTCCCTATGACTCACCCTCAACTCTGCACTTCCCTTCTGCCGATCCAATCTACCACCCCTGACCCTCAGAGATCACTCCCTCCCCTTGTCCCCACATTGCCATCTCCACTGAACCTACCTTACCACCCCACCCCCTCACTAAGGCACATTCTAGTGCTCGCCTTCGCTGAATGGCAACTTTGTCCACCCACTCTTTGCACCACCCTTGACACCCTGGAAAACCTTGGCCAAAGATCCTAGCCGGATACTGGTGAACACTCCGCCAACTCGCCCACCATGACTATCCATGAAAACTTGTCAAAACTCCTTGGCACCTCCATGGTCCTCAACGGACATCCCTTGCTGACATACCTTGACCTTGCTGAAACCCTTCATTGTCTTATCTTTAATCTCCTTCCCCATCACCCAAACCCACCGCTGCTGTGAGAAGTCCTAGTCAATGGCCCTCCCATAGGTTATTTCCCTGGTTAGATGAAACACTATCATCTAGTTCTCCGCCTTGGTCCTTGAGCAAGCAGACTCCATATCCAGTCCCCATGTCCCTTTCTCCTGAAAACCCCCTCACGGCTTCCCCTCCTCGTCACGATCACCAACCCTTGATTGGACATCTCCCGCTGCCATCGCTGACACCCCCTCAATCTCCTTGTAAAACACCCTTGGCAACCACCGTCACACCCTTGAGTCCTCACTGGATGACCTTGGTAGCTGTTACTACACCCTTGATATAACCCCTGTCACCATCCCAGTTCGCTGTCAAGCAACCCTTAGCATCTGCTACTACATTCTCCGGTCCTGTTGGACATTCCTCAGTACCTACCGCCACCACCCTTAGTCCCATTAGACTTCTCTCAATAACTGTTGTTGCACCCTTGACCTTGTCAAATACCCCTTGGCAATTATTGTTGCACCCCTGGCAGCCGTTGCTGCATTCTTTGGTCCTATCGGACACTCCTTGGCAGCCATCACTGCATTCTTTGGTCCTATTGGACAACCTTGGTAGCTGTTGCTACACCCCCGGTCCTATCGGACACTCCCTGGCAGCCATCACTGCATTCTTTGGTCCTATTGGACAACCTTGGTAGCCATCGCTACACCCCTGGTCCTATTGGGTACTCCTTGGCAGCTGTTGCTGCATTCTCTGGTCCTATCAGATACCCTTGGTAGCTGTCGCTACAATCCTCGACCCTATCGGACACCCTTGGTAGCTGTCACTACACTCCTCAGTCCTATTGGACATCCTTGGTAGTTGTTACTACACTCCTAGGTCCTGCAAGACACCCCTGCCAGCTGTTGCTACATTCCTCGGTCCTGTCGGACACTCCTTAGCACCTGTCGCTGTATTCTTTGGTCCTATTGGACATCCTTGGTAGCTGTCGCTACACTCCTGAACCCCATCGGACAGCCTTCGGTAATAATCATTGCACCCACAATCCTGCTGGACACCCCTCGGTAACCATCGCTACACCCCTTGGCCTTATTGGACACCCCTTGACAGCCGTCACTGCAACCCATGGTCCTGATGAACACCCCTTGGCAACCATCGCTGCACCTCCTGGTCTTCACAAAAACACCCTTGATAGCCATTATGGCTTCCCTTAATCCCATCAAACATCCCTTGGCAGCCATTGCTATATCCCCTGACACTCATCCTTTGATCCTCACCAGACCTCCCTCGATAACCACTGTTACACCCCTGGTCCTACTGGACACCCTTGAACCTCCCTTGAACACCTCTTGCAACCGTCGTTGCTCTCCTTGAAACCCCATTCACCCTGTTGAACTCCCACACTGACACCCAGGTTTCCTCTTCTTTCGATGGCCCACCCATATGTAGGTCATCCTCCCAGTTGGATGAATTCTGTCATCCAGTTCTTTGCCTCGGTCTCTAAGCAAGCAAACTTCATATCTGGTCTCTCATCTGTCCCCTTCCACCATGGTCACCTCCACTTCCTTGGTCCTATTGGACAACCCTTGCCATCATTCCCCTGGTTAGATGGAATCCACTATCTAGTTCCCTGCCTCAGTCCTTGAGCAAGCAGGCTACTTATCCAGTTCTCCACCTCAACTCCCATGGCTCCTCAGCACAAGCCTAAACTGCTAGTACCCCACCCCTCTCTCTCCCTTCCCGCACCCATGCCACACTCCTCGACTCCTTGATACAAGTATAAACTGTCAGACCCTGACTCCTCAATACGAGTATAAACTGTCAGACCCTGACTCCTCCAATATGAGTATAAACTGTTGTTGGCCTTGTCTCATCTCCCACTCCTCCAGTATGAGTATAAACTGCTGCTTGCCATTCTATTCCCCACCACCCCCACTCCTCCAGTATGAGTCTAAACTGCTGTTCGCTGTTTCACTCTCCGCTGCCCTACTCCCCCAGTATGAGTCTAAACTGCTGTTCGCTGTTTCACTCCCCGCCACCCCACTCCTCCAGTATGAGCCTAAACTGCTGTTCACCGTTTCGCTCCCCACCACCCCACTCCTCCAATACGAGTATAAACTGTTGTTGGTCATCATCCCCACTCCTCCAACATGAGTATAAACTGTTGTTGGTCATGTTCCGTTTCCCCCCACTTCTCCAACATGAGTATAAACTGTTGTTGGTCATGTTCCACTTCCCCCCACTCCTCCAACATGAGTATAAACTGTTGTTGGTCATGTTCTGCTTCCCCCCCCACTCCTTCAACATGAGTATAAACTGTTGTTGGTCGTGCCCCGCTTCGCCCCCCACTCCTCCAATATGAGTATAAACTGTTGTTGGTCATACTCTGTCCCCCGCCTCTCCCACACGGGTGTAAACTGTTGTTCACCCCACCTCGACACTGCCCCCACCCTTCGACCTGATGGTAGAAAAGGTCAAAAACCTCCCACATATTCCCTGCCCTGTCAACCTTCGACCCAACACCCCACTGCCCTAAGTCCTATTGTTTGGTCGTGGCTGACCAAAACCTTACTTCAGGGGTAATTTACCTCAAATCCTTTCAAAACCTTGAAACCCACCATTACCTCGCTAATCTAACCATGTACCCCCATTCACACTCACAACTCTCAAACACTACCACCATAAACCCTACTCCCACCACATACCCACATCCTCACCCTGACTTGCACTCTTGATTTCCTGATGTCGCCTCACCCATTGGTCCTCCCATAGATCAATTCCCCAGTTAAATGGACTTCGCCATTTAGTTCTCTGCCTCGATCCTAGACTGAGCAGACTTCTTATCCAGTTCTACTCCCCCATCTTGACCACCTGAGCATGTGGAAAAACTGCCTCACCTCACTCTCGGCTCACCCCTGGAGACCACCTAGGCAAGTGGCTAAACTGTCCTACCCTTGCATGGCTCCCCCCACCACAACCTCTGTATGCTCCCCTATCACCACCGCACCCCTCCCCCACCTCAGCAAGTGATAAAACTACTCCTTCTCCCTTCCCCAAACCCCCACCTCGCCCCACCTGAGTACTGTGACCAAACTGCTCAACCCTTGGAAACTGATGCTCCAACATCCCTGGAGGTCATCACTTTACCACCTACTGGAAACTGACACTCCAACATCCCTGGAGGTTATTACCTCACCACCAATCCCTGGAAGCCTTGAGCTTCACCTTGACTCACACTTACCACTCCATCCCCATCAGAATGGTCACCCAGTGCAGTCACCCATCGGCTCTCCCATAAGTCAATCCTCCAGTTGGATGGACCCCACCATCCAGTTCTTTGCCTCAATCCCCAACCGAGTGGACTTCATATCCGGCCCCAGCCTTCCCCCTATCCTAGACGTTCCGAAGGACATCACCTCGTCCTCGGAAACCTTGACCTTTTACTCTCAGAAGTTTTGGCTTCTTGATGGACGCTCTAACCAGGCCTCTCCATAGCACCACCCCTCAGAGGTTACCACCTCATCCCTATCCCTGGAGACTTTGTCTCAACCCAGAGTTCCCCGCTCCACTCCTTAGACTTGATGGTTTAAAAAGTCACAGCTTAATGGTTTAATAGCTGCTCCCTGACCCCAGCCCCACTACCCCTCGACTTAGACCCAGTGTGTGGTCCTTGTCCTGAGTAGCTGAGCACTCCGCGATCTTTGTCCTCTCTCTGAACCCCCTTGAAGACCACTACCTTACACCCGACCTTTGGGGATCAATGTCCCCACCCTTGTCAACCCCATGACCTCGCCCCTTCCGTAACACTTTTGAGAACCACTGTCCTGATCCAATAGCCCCAGGTTGACATTAGTCAAACCAACGCCGTCACCAAACCCTTGTCCCTTACATCCTACGTCACCAAGGAATCCCGTCTCTCTATGTCTTCCTGATCCTATGGGACGGAAACCTGAGTACCACCCAAGACATATCAAGTTCTTCCCTCACCATATAAACAAGAACACCCTGCTGCTTGTTCCCTCGTCTTCTTCATCTTTATTTCTTACTGCAATTCTTCTTCCTTTGTCTTCACCTCTAAACTTAGTTAGCCTTCAGTCCAACCCCTGGCATCCCTCCGACTTACCCTGCGAACCTCATGATCCCTAGTAGACCACCCCCCTGGTCACCATGTCGCAACCAAGTCCTCCCTCCTCCGAACTACACCTTACCCGGAGTATCAACCTCCTCAACCCAAACTCCACCATTTGTACCCTCTCATATACTGCCAAGGACTCATGACACTGGGTCTTCCCCTCCTATACTCGTCCCCAACACCAGTGACCCTACCCTGGCCACTATGCCTTGGTCCTGGGCTTTTACTGACCCACCCACACTGCCTAACAACCTTGATCACTCACCCCCGGCTCTCACCTCCACCCCATCACCAAAGACCTTCCCAGAGGTACTACTTCCCTTGCTATTGCCCATCAACCCAAACATTCTCCCCATTCCGTTGACCCTCAGGCAACTCCACCTCGCCATTGTAAAAGCATGGCATTCAACCAACTGCCAATGTCCCAAGCGACACAAACACCCTTACCGCACCCCCCCCCTGGGAATCCACCTATCCTGAACCCCACACCATCATCCTCGAAACTTGAGAAAACCCCATCCCAGATGACTCCGCATACATCATCATCTACTTTGAAATGGCAACCAGATTTCCCTTTCTGGCTGACCCCTCCTCTAAAACGTCACCGAGGATCTTAAGGAGTTCTTCGTCAGTGACTTGAAATCTACTTCGGGGGTAATGTTACAAGTTGTCCCTATGCCAGGGGAGACTACCCTTTTCCCTTACTTCTCTCTTCATTATCTTATTCTTCCACCCTCGTCCCAACTATGATTCCCTTTGTCATCTTTTCTTGACTTCCTTGTTCTCGTCTTGATTAACTCTGCTACCTTAGTTCCCCAGACCTCTCTCTCTTTGTCCTCATATTCTCTCCCTCGTCTTCCCATTTTCACCTCCATCATCTTCTATCTTGTTCTATCATCTTCCACTCCGTTCCAACACCTTCCATCGCATTTTGCCATCTTCTGTCGCAGTCCGACGCCTTCTGTCACATTCTATCATCTTCCATCATTCCAATGTCTTCCATCACTGTTCCACTGTTGACTGACAACCCTTGCCCCCACTTGTTCCATGTTGTTCTTTGACCTTCTATTTTCCTCTGTTTACTCCTTCGTCTCCCAGTCATATATACATAAACCTCTCATCTCTGTACTTTGTATCTCTAACCTAGACCTACTCGATGTACACTTGATACTCTCAACACACTTGATATTCTCAGTGTTTCCCCCATTCACTCGGAATACCCTCCTTCATGCTTTGAAGCCTTGGATCCCTAAGTCCCCATCACACTTCTGAGATGACACTTTGTTCCTTCCCAAACTTCGTCATGATAGAACATCTCCCACTCCTCACCTTTGTCTATGAAACCTCATCATGATAGAACACCTATCATGTGGAATACTTTAGTAGTCACTAAAGTAAAGGTAACCTACTGTGGTGCGATGTAAGGCTTGCTTATGTAAGCCAACTACCTAATCTGGAATATAATATCCAACACTCCCCCTCAAACATGAGAGGC
>JBBPKW010000085.1:20414-34254 GCA_038089475.1 Boletus aff. vermiculosoides | reverse complement strand
TTATCCCTCGAAGAGGGTCTCGTCGAGGAGGTCGGCCCACATGGAGCCGGGAATGTCTAGGTCGTGGAGAGTGTTGAAGATCTCGTCGAAGAGGGGGAGTCCCGGGTGGTCCAGGTGGAGAGTCGACATATCAAAAGGAGGAGGAGAAAAACTGCGCGGGTCTTCATCAGCACTTGTAACACTCTGCCCCTGAAAGAAACTACGACATTTATGACAGAGAACTCCTTGCAGTCATACTTGCTCTGCAGGAGTGGAGGCACTATCTCTGTGGTACCCCACACCAAGTCTGCATACTCACCGACCATAAGAACCTCACCTATTTCCAGGAGCTGCGAAAACTAATGCAACAACATGCTCACTGGCAAATGTTTCTCCAAGACTATGATTTGTCATTCCATCACCTTCCTGGAACTAACATGGCCCCTGCCAATGCCCTCTCCCGAAAAGCCCTTTCCGCAACCCATGATGACAACCCAGCCCTCCAACTCCTTCCTGATGATGTCTTTGTCCATTCCCTCGATGAGGCAATCACATCAAATTTTCACATCCACTGCAACCGACCCCCTCATAGCTGATGCACTGGCTGCCCTCCACAAGGGCTCCTCCCTTCTCCCACGCACAAAAAAAGCTGACTGAGCATACGACGGCACCCACCTAACCTTCCAAGGCTGCACCTATATTCCTGAAGACTGTCGTCACCCCCTGATCTCCTCCATCCATCATTCCCTCCATGGAGACTATGCTGGGGCCACACACACTCTTGCACTCCTCTCCTGCGATTACTGGTGGCCTGGAATGTCCACTTTCGTCCACCGTTACATTGCTGAATGTGCCACTTGTCAGCAAAACAAGGTTAACACCCACCCCACATGACCCCCCCTCATACCAATCTAGTCATTGGCCACCTGTCCCTTCCAACATTTATCCATGGATTTGATTACAGGACTTCCCCCCCAGAATGGAACAGACTCAGTCCTGGTTGTTGTCGACCAAGGGCTAATGAAGGGGGTGATATTTATCCCTTGCTTTAAAACCATCACCGCAGAAGGAGTAGCCCAACTCTTCCTCACCCATGTCTTTCCTCATTTTGATCTCCACAACAAGATAATTTCCAACTGAGGCCCCCAATTCTCCTCTGCCTTCGCCTGTGAACTAGCATGACTCCTCCATCACAACCTTGCCCTCTCCACTGCCTACCACCTGCAAACCGACAGAGAAACTGAGCAAGTAAATCAAGAACTAGAAGCATATCTCCACCTTTTCTGCCAAAACAACCCTTTGGCCTGGACCAAAGCCCTCCCTTTAGCTAAATTCCACCACAACTCTATGACCCACTCCACCACCAACAACTCTCCATTTCAGCTTATAATGGGATACCACCCTCACTCATATCTGCAGATTGGACCCTCAACCATCCAGGCAGTACAGGACTGCCTTGCCCACCTAAACTCCCTCTGAGACAAAGCCACTGCCTCCCTCAAAAAGGCCAGAAAAATCATGGCAGCCCGATCAAAAGGGAGGTATGTCCCCTTCAAATTAGGACAGCTTGTGTGGCTGGAGGCAACCAACCTTCCAATCAATCTGAATAAGAAAATAGCGCTGAAAAGACACAGCCCATTTGAAATTAAGAAGGTCATCTGCAATCTCGCATATGAATTAGATCTCCCCAAGCAATGGAAGATTCACCCCATCTTCCACACAACCCTCTTAACCCCATTCATTGAAACTGAAGAACACGGACCAAACTTCCCATGACCTTCACTGGACTTAGAATATGGGGAAAAAGAATATGAAATAGACTATATCCTAAATCATAAAGGGAACCGCCGATCAAGATGGTATCTCACTGCCTGGAAAGGCTATCTGATATCAGAGGCTACATGGGAGCCCAAACAAAACTTCAAAAATGCCATGGACGTCCTAAATGAGTATAAAACCACTCAACACCTCCACTAGCAAAATCCCATGACCCACTCTTACCGGATTGACATTCCCAAAGCTCTTGACCTCTCGAAAAGCAATCTCGACTTTCTCTGTCGACATTTTCTCAAAGATCGAAATATCACCCCTGCTCTCCTAAACAAAGCCACCTGGCACCAATTCCAACACTCCTGCTTCTGTAAACTGGACTACTGCCCCTTCCACCACCTTTACTGAATGTCTCTTGAAACCCCCATTCCCGACATTCCCCCAGTCCACATTCATCATCTCTTCCCCTTCCTCTGAAAAGTTACCTTCGCTGTAGTACTCCAGTCCACTGCCTTCAATAACTTCCTTCATACTCACTACACAATAAATGGATCTCAATTTCTCTTCAACCTGGTTGGGTTGTATTGACAAATATACCTCCATTATCAGTTCTTCCTCCAAAATGACTCTAGATATGGAACCAGTCTCTTTGATTCCGCCCTTTCTGAATCTCTCCTTGCTATACAAGGCCATGTCCTGGAACTTCTTTTCATGGCAGGATTCAGCTGAGTCATCAATGACATACCCCCTGAACAATTTGCTTTCATTGTTCACCCCATGCTTACCACTGTTACCCCAGAAGAGTGATAAACCTATCTATCCAACTAAACTGTTCTTCCCAATCCGCCCATCTATCCCAGCAACCTCTTCTCTGGAACCCATCCTGACCCCTCTCCTAGAAGACCTGGCAAACCCAGCTCTCCTCCTCCTACCAGAATTCCTCCCCCTGGTCCATCTAGACCACCTACCCCCTTCTCACCCACTGACAATATGGGTCAAGAGAAATCACCCGAGCAAGAAAACCACTTCCCCACTCCCACCAACAGCTGGCAAATCCTGTGGGATATTGTCAACTTCATGGCCAGAATGCGAATTCAATCTCCAACCTTGGGTCCAGAAGAATCTTGAAACCCCCCCTTCAAATCTCTGCTGCCATCAATGTGGGACAGGGAAGGAGGGGAAGACGGGCAGCATGCATCTGCTTCATCTGTGGGAGCGGTGACCATCTATGACATGAATGCCCTCATCACATTCCCGACTGAAGCCCATCCTCCCCTTTCTCCAACTTAGACCCCTGGGATTACAAGGTAAACAAGGGAGATCAATCTGGCCCTGATAGAGACTAGATGGTCGAGGACAATCCATCTTAATGACAGGGCTAATGTTATAGTTTTTTTTTGACCCATCTTCCCTACTTACCGCTTTCATACATTAACATGACTGACCAACTTGTGACTGACCACCACTTTATTTCTTTTCTTGGTCTCTGACTCCTTTCTAGACTACCTGCTTCTTTTGGATCATGGACCTTGTTTCTATCTCCTCTCTGATTGAATTCCCTCCAATCAGATTGTAGTTCCCAATCTTCACCTAGATCATTGTTCTCCTCTTTTACTTGCTTTTATTCTCTTCTTTTGGTCTTCCCTTCTCTCTAGTATAAAAACCTCTTTTCAAGCAAGTAGAATAGCTAAGCTAGTTCTATGCAATACAAGCATATCTTCTGGTGTTAAAAGTCTTCGTTCTACTTCTGAGTGAACACTGGAATCTTCTTGGAGGATTGCTCCTCTATAAAAAGTACCCTTCTAAAAGCAAATGACTTCGTGGAAGATTGTTTAGCATAACAATTCTCTTCCATTCTGCCACATAGTGTGTGCACCTCATATTATTCATTTTTGCTCTCTTTCATTTCACATGCAGATACCTCATGTATTCAATTACCATTTGCCCTATGCCCTACATCAGCAAATATGATGTACACATATACACATAGTCAGAAAATATATATAGAGGATGACAACAGCTGGTAGACTCCAGTCTAGTCTCCTTCGGATACATCTTTCAAGGCAGGACTCAGGAGACCTTCAGGCTCAATCCTCAGCTTTCATCTCTTGTCTTTTGAGTTAGTAGATTTAGTGTGGCCTGGAACACCAAGTTGCCTTGGTTGCTTTCAATACCCATCCACCAAATGACAATTGTAAATACTAATGAATTGGCCACCCCATCAGATGGAATACAACTGGCCTCATTTAACATAAATGATTTCCCTAGTATATGAGAAAAGTTGATCAAGTTTCTAGACATTGAATGAGTGACTGTGTGCATGATACAGGAAACATGGTGTCACAAACACAGTACTTGGTTAAAATCCTGGATTTTAAAGTGTTCACAAAAGATTGGCAAGAGGGATTCAGAGGATATGCAGCTCTATTACAATTACAGTGCTACCCTGGTCTTTTTCTCTTCCTTTGATCAACCAACCATGCCAACCTTCTATCTAAAGCACATTCCTGCACTCACTTATGCCCACAAAACCTCCTGAGACTGACAAGTCATCTTCCTGACCTCTGTCCTCTCACAGGGACCCCTTTCATAGTCAACCTTCTTGACTACTCTCCCACTTTCATATCCACCCCTCTCTACTAGTTCTAGATTTGTCCTAACCTCTCTTGACTAACAACTGCCTCTCCACAGTTCCAGATCTTCCCTGGATTCTCCCTGGATCTTTCATGGATCTTTCCTGGATCCTCCCCAGATCCCCCCCCTGGATCTTTTCCCAATCCACCTGCATCTGCCATAGCCTCTCCTGGCAATCCCCAACCATAGCCCCTCCTGGCTGTTCCACTGCCTCTTCTAGCAATCTCCAGCCATAGCCCCTTCTGGCTGTTCCACTGCCTCTCCTGGCAATCCCTGGCCATAACCCTCCTGGCTATTCCACAGCCTCTCTTGGCCACTCTCCTGCCCTCTTCTTCAAAAAACCATTTAGGGACACTTCCTATTCCACCCTATTCAGATGTTCTCCCAAAACCTCCCCTTTTGGGATCTCTTCCTAGTTTAGGCAATACCCTTACCTTACTTAGCATTACCTTAATCAGCCACATAGCCACTGAGCCAGGATATATAAGTTAGAGCTCTGCTCTAACAGCTCTTCCTTCTTAACCTTGATTTGACACCTCATGTGTACTCCTTGCTTGATATATTGGTGCATATAGATCTCTGTTCCCTGCAATCTCCTCCTGCTTGATCTTCTCTCTGCACTCCTCATTTCACTTCTTTCATTGAGGAAGCCTCTCCCTTCCAACTCCACTGCTGACATTATCTAGAAGGAGTTCACCTTCTAACTGACTCTGTCTCTTGCCACCAACAACTCTACCAAGAAGGGACCTTCCTTCTCTCTCACCCTGTCAACAGAGTCCTGAGATCTCAATGTACCCTTAGAAGAGGATCTTCCTCTTTCAAGTTCCCCTCCCCTTTCTTTCTTCCTAGGACAAGTTCCTGCACCCACCCTTGTTGTCAATGCTACAACTGCTACCAACTCTCTCCAGGCCTAGTCGGTTGGAGCCTACTAGTGATAGGAATCCTAGGTCTTGTATTGCTGGGTGTCACCCCATGGACCAGTTGTACCAAATAAGAAGACACATTGTGTCCACTTATTACATTTGCCAGTAGCAAACATAACAGTGCTGGTGTAAGCACACTTGGTGTCCTATGAAGTCTCCCATGCAGAGAAATTAAAAGGCCACAAGTATCTTTTGCATGTCAAAGTATCTTTGATCCCTGTTCCCAATGGACCAAAATGTGCCCTCCACTTTGTGGGGGTATACCTGCCCTTGGATGGTAATATAGTGGCTCAAAAAAATATCCCAATGTTTGGCTATTTTGCAAAGAGTTGATATTTGCAAGAGACTCAAAAGGCATTAGCTCTAACTCTTGCAAGGTCATCAATAGCCCTAACCCTTGCCCTGAATCTGAGCCCTTGGTCATGTGATTTGGTTTCCATGGCACTGAAATATAACCATATTAAAATGACATGTCATTGGGACACTTTTTTGAGCAACATTTCTATTCTACAATTTTAGTATTTTGTATGCCCTCCCTTTGCTTTTATCACTGCTTCTAGTCTTCTAGGCATGCTTTCTATTAATATTTGACACTCCTCAACCTCTATCTTGCCCCATTCCACTCCAATTCTCTCCCAAAGCTCCCAAACTTCTCTTGGTGGTGTTACATAGCTGTTGAGCTTCTTTTTGAGGATTTGTCAGAGATGCTCAATGGGATTAAGGTCTGGAGATTGCACTGGCCAATCAAGAACCTTGATCTCTTGAGATTCCAGCCACTCCTTGGCTCTTTTAGAGGTGTGCTTGGGATCATTATCTTGTTGAAAGATGATGCTCTTCTCAGGGATTCCAGAATGTTCCATGGTAGGAAGCAGATTATCCTCCAAAATGGAGACATACTGCTCAGCACTCATTCTCCCTTCTACCTCTGCAAGAATGCCCACTCCATTCCAACCCATGCATCCCCAAACCATCAAGGAACCTCCTCCAAACTTGACTGTTTCCTGTACTTCCTTGTTTTGCAAAGGTTTTCCTGCCACTTTCCATACATACTTCCTTCTGTCTGACCCAATCCTGTTGATCTTGGTCTCATCTGACCAGATGACCCTAGTCCAGTCCTCCACAGTCCAGTGTTGGTGCTTGAATGCAAAGGCTAGCCTATGTTGTCTGTTATGGAAGTTGTTATGGACCCGCTGGATTCTACTTGGGAGACATGCTCCAAGGATCTTCTAGCCATAGCTTGGATGAGAGTTGATAGTTGGGATCACTGAGATGTCAAGGAGTTCCCAAGAGAAGAGCCAGACAATGGGTAGATTTAGCTGAGGAGCTCAGAGGTAGAGCTCAGGGTTTATATACAGGTGTAAAGCTGTGCTACTAAAAGGGGGAACAGCTATAAAGGGACAACAATGAAAAGGCTAGTTAAAGAGAACAATAGAAAGGTGAGGCTGAGGTGGTACTCTTGAATAGGAAACATGACTTGGTGGAATCTATAGATGTACAAGGATGGCAAATGGACTTCAGAGAGAAAGGTCTTAGTACAAAGGGAGAAAGGTGAACAATAGGCGAGATGACTTGGGGGCCTGATGTAAGAGGATGTCCGATGTAAGAGAATGTCCGATGTAAGAGGACATCCAGAGTAGTCAGGAAAAGGGGGTTTTCTGATATCATCAGGAGGAATTTTGTGTTGGCATCCGACGCTTGTGACTGACTATGATGACTGACTGTCGTGACTGTCCATTATGACTGTTCATCGTGACTGACCAGGCTGTCAATCTGGGAATCAGATTGGGACTGGATGAATGTGTGGGGATCAAGGGTTGCTGGTAGGGAGTTAGGTTGTGTTGGGGTAGGTAAGTGGAGGTATTAGGTGGTACCTGCTGGGAACTAGGTAATTTTGTAACAGTCTATGCCTAACAGACAAGAGTGGTTTTTTTTTCTTGATCACAGCCTTTAGAGATGCAGACTTGAGCACATTTCTAACAGTTTGGGAAAAGACAGGAGGAGAGAGGGCAGAATTGATGAGATGGGTTGCCTGGACAGCATTTTCAACCCTGCAAGAGGTGATACTAGAGACAATTCTCCTTTTATCAATAGGAGAAAGCTTGGAAGGACATCCTAATTTGATGTTTTCCTTGCCTGGATGGATCTCTTTGATAACCCTGGCCACAGTAGACTTCCCCAGACCAGTTTTGGAGGATATTTTCCTAGCAGAAAGGCCAGATTCAAAGAGAGAAAGGATATTGGCTCTAGCAGAGGCAGAAATGGGTTTTATGGTGAAGTAGGGTTAGCTGGGTGGTATCCCTGGCCTTTATATCACCCAGAATTATGTAAGTTACACAATTAGATAGGGTTGAAGCACAGCATCCATCAGAATCTTATGTTATTTACTAAATAATGACTGACAACATCAGGGTCAAATAAGTGTTCTAATGACATGTCATTTTAATATGGTTATATTTCAGTGCCATGGAAACCAAATCACATGACCAAGGGCTCAGATTCAGGGCAAGGGTTAGGGCTATTGATGACCCTGCAAGGATTAGAGCTAATGCCTTTTGGGTCTCTTGCAAATGTCAGCTCTTTGCAAAATAGCCAAACATTGGGACACTTTTTTGAGCCACTGTAGGAATGTTAGTCCATTTCCAAAAGGTAAGGAGATAAGAAAGAGAGAGAGAATGTAAGAAGATAACAAAAGAAACTAATTGTTCTGTTCCGGAATGTTTCCAATCAGAACAGTCTATTGTCTAAGAGGGAATCAAGGACCAGGGGAAAAGAGAGGGAAAGAGATGTTCTGGGTTGGAACTGGTTCTGACCAGAACTCCTATTTCCATAACAGAGTCCTTTGTAGGCTCTTATGTGAAGAATAAATAAAACTGGTGTCTGGTAAGCACACATGATCTAATCATGTGATCCAATAAGATAAGATAACGAAAAAGAAAGTGAACAAAGAGTGAACATACATAGTTATGACCATAACACATGGGTGGTGCAGAGTATGTTGTTACAATTACTTGCTACACTTATGCTACTCTTTTCTTTTCTCTTGTGCCACCTCCGCTTTTACTCTTACCTAAACAAATCTCTCAGTTTGAACCCTGCCTTCACAAGGTTCTTCCTTTTTTTTTCTTACACTGACTTAATCCTTTCTTTCCATCGTATTCTATGGTATTCCTTCATCAGTCAGCTCTTTCCTTGTGACCCTTCTATCTTGTTCCATGAAGTTCTATTTTCCTTTATTTGTTTTGTTCTCTTGAAATCGTATATAAACCCTCAATGGTCTTCTTGTATACTCAAGTTAGATCTATTTGGGTTTATCTCATCTCAATTCAACTCAATCTCGGGTCAATAAGTCTCCATTGTACTTTAAGTCAATGCTTTCACACTTCACACTTGACAATGCTCCTAGCACTTGACTAGAAGCCTTCATACTCCTTTGACAATGCTTCTAGCACTCAACTGGAAACCTTTGTATACCATTGTAGAAACTCCTCTATGACAGAACACTTGCCTCCCTTTGTTGACCAAGTCTATATTTGCCCTTACCCAGGTCAACCATAACAAAAGGTCTAACTTGGTCCCAGAAGCTACCATTGTTGTAGTCTTCCACCATTTCCTTCCAATGACTCCCTGACCACTGGTGGCGCTCTACCCCAGCTGAAAACAACAAACCATCATCCTCTGACCCTAGCCCTGAACAATGAGAACCCTCGCCTGATTCAGATCCCAATCTAAACCTCCCACTCAAACAAGAACCAGATGAAACCTTTGACCTCTCTCATGAGCTATCCTTCACCCTCCACCTCCCTTGACCACTCACTCTCCTATCCCCTACTCCCACATCATCCCATCCACCAATATTTCCCCAACCACCACCAGTATTTTCCCAACCACCACCTGCTCCACCCCTTATGCCATCACTGATCCCTCCCCATTTCTCTGACCACCCTTTGTCTCTCCTCCCACCATGTCTAACAAACCCATTGAACTTTGCATCACCACACCTGAAAAATATGATGGCTCATATGACACCACCCTCCAATGGCTTCACTCAATCCAGTTCTACCTTCACATGAACAAGGACACTTACAAAGACAACAACAAACAGATCACCTTTGCCCTTTCATACATGACCAGCAGCCCCACCCTCACCTGGGCCACCACCTTTTGTAGCAAATGCATAGCTGGGAATATCCTCACCCTTGAAACCTTCACTGATTTTGTGTTAGAATTCAAGAAAGCCTTCAAACATTGGGACATTATGGGCAATGCTATTGCCTGGCTATCCACCAAGCACATGACTAAGGCCAGGAATGGAACCTGGTCCCCATCCCTCAATGAATACATCTCCCAATTCCAGAACTACACCAGACATGTGGGTATCACCAACCCAAATGTTCTCATCGGCTACTTTTCTGCAGGAATCAACCCTCCCTTGATAAAGCGCATCATGGGGATGGACACTGTCCCCTCCACTATCGCCGAATGGTATGCTAAAGCCATTCACTTCCAAACCCAATGGGAGTGATTGGAAGAGATTGTCAAATGAAGCTCCAATCCGACATACCACCATTTCACCACACCTACCCCCATGAAGCCAAAAGACCCTAACACCATGGATGTGGATGTCATCAAGGTGTCCAAACTAATCCCAGAAGAAAGGAGTTGGTGCATCACCAACAAACTTTGCTTCCAATGCCACAAACCCAGGCACATGAGCAATGCATGCCCCCACTTCACCAAGAAACCCTTTGAAAAGAAGGTCCAACAAGTGATGGAAACCACAGAGATCATCCCCAGGCTTGAAGAAGTCAAGGATGACCTGAGTGTGACCAGGATATCCTTTGAAAAGATGAATTTTTAGATAGGGAGACTTGATTGACACGAACCACTCCCTCCTCTATATGTGCTGTAACTGTACAATCTATGATGAAACCTATGCAAATCCCCATCCAAATCGTAGTACCCTCACACACCTCAAAAACTGTTGACTCCACCACCCTGGTAGACAGTGGTGCAAACATCTCCTGCATCAACTGGGACTTTGTCAAGAAATATTGCCTCCCTCTCACACACCTCCAAGAACCCCTATATGCCAGAAACACTGACTCCTCCCGCAACAAGAATGGGGATATCCAGTTCTCCTGTACTTTATTTGTTGCCCTCAATAGGGTCGTACACCGTGTCCTGTTCTATGTCATGGCCTGCAGCCAACAAAACATAATTCTAGGTCTCCCATGGCTGAAAACTGCCAACCTGGTTATCAATTGGTCAACCCAAACTCTTTTGCTTGAAGAGTCTACTGACCAGTCAAAGGACCTCCTTCTTTCACACAAAGTCAACACCAAACAACACACCTTGAAGGTTTTCTTGAAAGAGAAACTGAAACCCAATTTATCAACTGTGCCTTGGAAAACAGAGCCTTATTCTGCTACATCCAAGACAGTCACTGCATTGCCCCCTGAACCTCCCCCATCATTGCAAAGCTCACCACTGCTACCGAACTAGCAATCGAGGTGAAGAAAGCCAAAGCCAAACCAGTCCTACCCCTTGAATACCAACAATTCTCCTCTGTCTTCTCAAAGAAGGCTACTGACCATGTTCCTCCATCCAGACCCTACAACCATGAGATCAACCTTGATGAATCCTTTGTCCCCAAGATCAGGAAGATGTACCCCCTATCCATTGATGAACAAAAGCCACAGAAACTGTCCTTGCAGAAAACCTTGCCTTTGGAAAGATGTGTCCTTTCAAGTCTCCCCAAGCCTCATCTTTCTTCTTTGTCAAAAAGAAGAATAGTGACCTTCACCCTTGCCAAGACTACTGCTACCTCAACAAACATACCATCTGCGATGCCTACCCACTCTCCCTTGTCTCTGATCTCATGGACAAGTTACAAGACACCAAGGTGTTCACCAAGTTTGATGTCCACTGGGGGTATAACAATGTCTGCATCAAAGAAGGACACCAATGGAAAGCTATATTCATCACCCACAAAGGGCTCTTCAAACCGATGGTCATGTTCTTCAGCCTCACCAATTTCCCAGCGACCTTCCAGTGCTTCATGAATGACTCCTTCCATGATATGATCTTTGAAGGATGGCTCATCATATATATGGATGATTTCCTCATTTTCTCCCCCAACAAGGACACTCATGAAGAACGAACCAAATGTGTCCTCCAACGAATGATGGAATTAGACCTCCATCTCAAACTAGAGAAATGTACATTTGTGGCCAAAGAAGTAGACTACCTCAGCATGATCATTAAACCCAGACAACTTGCCATGGACTCTGTTAAACTAGATGGAATCGCCAAATGGCCCACTCTGAACAAAGTATGTGATGTCTGATCGTTCCTTGGCTTTGCCAACTTCTACCATTGATTCATCCCTGACTACTCCAATGTCACTCGTCCTCTCCTTGACCTCACCAAGAAAAATATCCCCTGGGAATGGTCCCCCCTTTGCCAGAAAGCTTTTGACCACCTGAAAACCCTTTTCCTCTCAAAACCTGTCCTCTATCTCCTGAGCCTCTCCGCCCCCTTTGCCATTACCACAGACACCTCAAAATTTGCATCTGGGGCCATCCTTCTCCAAGTTGACTCCAATGGGGAGTGGCACCTCTGCTCATACCTTTCCCAGTCATTTGCCCTAGCAGAATGAAAACATGATATCTATGACCATGAACTCCTTGCTGTCATCTGCACCCTGAAAACCTGGTGACATTATCTCCATGGTTTGCCATTCCCAGTCCAAGTCTTCACCGATCACAAAAACCTTACCTACTTCTGAAAACCCCAAGCCCTCAACCACCAACAAGCCTGTCAGCTGATTGATCTCTCTGATTTTGATCTTAAAATCATACATGTCCCTGGAAAACTCCTTGTGGGGCCTGACGCCCTTTTCTGCCACCCTGACCTCATCTCCACTGACATCCCTGACAACACCAACATTACCCTCTTACCCCCATCCCTCTTCGTTAACCTCATTGATGCTGCCCTCCACCAATGGATCTGTAAACCCTCCCAATCTGATATCCTAGTCACTCAAGCCCTTCAATCTATGGATGAACATCTTCCCTCCACCTATACATCCTGCCTTTCTGACTGGCAACTCACAAATGTCATGGACCCGCTGGATTCTACTTGGAAGACATGCTCCAAGGATCTTTTAGCCATGACTTGGACGAGAGTCAACAGTCGAGGTTAACAAGACTTCAAGAAGTTCCCAAGAGAAGAGCCAGACAATAGGTAGATTTAGCTGAGGAGCTCAGAGGTAGAGCTCGGGGTTTATATACAGGTGTGAAGCTGTGCTACTAAAAGGGGGAATGGCTATAAAGGGACAATAATGAAAAGGCTAGTTAAAGAGAACAATAGAAAGGTGAGGCTGAGGTGGTACTCTTGAATAGGAAACATGACTTGGTGGAATCTATAGATGTACGAGGATGGTAAATGGACTTCAGAGAGAAAGGTCTTAGTACAAAGGGAGAAAGGGTGAACAATGGATGAGATGACTTGGGGGCCTGATGTAAGAGGACATCCAAGGAAGGAGAATGTCCGATGTAAGAGAACATCTGGGGTAATTGGAAAAAGGGGGTTTCCGATATCATCGGAGGGATTCTGTGTTGACGTCCGTCACTTGTGACTGACTTGTGGTGACCAACTATGGCGACTGACCATTGTGACTGACCATTGTGACTGACCAAGCATTCAATCCAGGGATTGGATTGGGATTGGGCGGAAGTGTGGGGACCAAGGCTTGTTGGTAGGAAGTTAGGTCATATTAAGGTAGGTGGGTGGAGGGACAATGTGGTAACCGCCAGGAGCTAGGTAATTTTGTCACAACAAAGGGCATCCTCATCTATCAAGGCTGGGTCTACATTCCAGCTGACGATGCCCTATGCTGCTCTATCCTTGCCCACTGTCATGACCATCCGACTGCTGGTCACCCTGGATACCAGAAAACCTGTCAATTAGTCACTGCTGAATTCTGGTGGCCAGGCCTCGCCTCCTTTGTCCAAAAATACGTCAAAGGCTGTGCCACCTGCCAATGCAACAAGGCTAATACCCATCCCACTGTTCCCCCCCTCACCCCTATTTGTTCCTCCTGCATATGCCCCTTCCAACAAATCTCCTGTGACCTTATCACTGGTCTCCCCCTCTCCAATGGCTTCGATACTCTATTGGTTGTGGTTAACCATGGCCTTACAAAGGGGGTAATTCTCTGCCCCACCAAGAATACCATCACTGCCAAAGGAATCGCTGCACTCTTTTTCCATAAGGTCTATTGCCGCTTTGGGCTCTTTGACAAGGTGATCTCTGACAGAGGTCCCCAATTTGCCTCTGAATTTGCAAAGGAGCTCAGGAAACTCCTAAACTACAACTTAGCTTTTTCCATCACTTATCATCCCCAATCTGACAGAGAGATCAAACAGGTAAACCAGGAAACTGAGACCTACCTTCAGATCTTCTGCGGAAACCTCCCTACCACCTGGGCCATGGCTATCACCCATGCCAAGTTCACCCACAATTATCGCCCC
>JBBPKW010000085.1:5424-20315 GCA_038089475.1 Boletus aff. vermiculosoides | reverse complement strand
AATCTGACAGAGAGATCAAACAGGTAAACCAGGAAACTGAGACCTACCTTCAGATCTTCTGCGGAAACCTCCCTACCACCTGGGCCATGGCTATCACCCATGCCAAGTTCACCCACAATTATCGCCCCCACTCTGTCACCAACCAATCGCTGTTCTATCTCATGATGGGCTATGAGCCCCATGCCCTACCAACTGTCACCCCTGACTCCCCCCTTCTTGCAATCGAAGAACACATCAAATGACTCACTGCCACATGAGATGAAGCCCTTGCCTGCCACAAACTTGCTTGTCAGACCATGGCTGCCCAAACCAGGTGACAATTTTCTCCCTTCAAGAAAGGGGACAAAGTATGGCTAGAAGCGCAAAACCTCAAAAGGTCTGTCACCAACCCCAAATTTGCACCCAAAAGGGAAGGACCCTTTACTATCTCTGAAGCCCTATCCCTGATCACCTACCACCTCCATCTTTCCAAAATGTGGAAGATCCACCCTATATTCCACACATCTCTCTTATCCTCCTATCATGAAAACCCCATTCACAGACCCAATTTCCCTACACCACCCCCTGAATTGCTACAAGGGGAAGAGGAATACAAGATCAAATGGATCCTATGCCACCATGGACCCCCACATTCCTGTTCCTTCCTGATCCGATGGAAAGGATATCCTCCCAAAGAAGACTCCTGAATTCAAGAACAGAATCTAAAAAATGCAAAGTCCACCCTCCTGGACTACAAGAAACGACGCTCCAGGACCTTCCCCTGATTCAACCCCTTCACCTCCAACCATCATCACCATGCCCTGCTCTAACCACCTCTCCATCTCCTCCATCTCCACTATCTCCAACTCTCTTACTTCAGTCCATGATTCCTTTATATCTTCTGTCTCTTCTATCCCCTATTCTTCCACTGTAGTTGACAATATCTCCTGTTCCATTACCCCCATGTCTGAGGACTCCAACACCATATGGCCTCCCCTCATAGAATGACCCAAATCCCCAGAACTCCCCAACCCTCCAGCAGTCCTTGTCATAGATGTTCCTATGGCTGCCCATTGCATGTGCAAAGATCTACCCACCAAGGAGACCACTGAATGAATCTCTACCTACCTCACTGAATCCCACCTCACCCAACTAATCTCTGCACACCTCGACCTCACTTCTCCCCTCTACTCTTTATACCAGGTGTTCCTTCAGAATGAATAACTTCGCCTCTTTCACATCTGTCCCACCTCCACAGCTGAATGCACCCTTCATGCTACCATATTGATGGACATCCACCAACAAATGCGGGGGTCACTCCTGGTAGTGATGCATCAGTTGGGAATGGACAAGTTCCTAGTTGACTTAGATCAATACTGTGAGCAACAGGCAGAAGCATGCAGAGAGATTCACGAAGCGGTCCAATTTATCTGAACCCCCTCAGCATCCTCCTCTCCTCTCAACTCAGAAGAAGAACAAATCTTGGAATGAACTGAGGCATACTGGACTGGGGCCAACAGGGCCCTACCTCTTTCCTGCACTCACCCTAGGTATGCTGAAACCTGTTGACAATGCCACTGCCTTGGACACTATCGTATTGGCTGTTGAAGCTACCAATGTCCCACCTGTCTCGTTTGGGCACCCAGCCACGTCTTGTCCCACTACCCCCTCCATTGCACTCCAGCTTTGCCCTCCACCTCCTCATTCTCACGCTCCTCCCATCGCTCCTCTTCTTCCTTCCAATGGAGTGTCAGGTTCATTCCACAACCCTGCATGTGTACTATCCAACCACATCATATCCCATGACTGCAATCTCCCATCGACCACAGGGACAATGTCTATGATGATGTGGCCTGGGGAAACATTACTGGATCCCCTGGACTCTCATCCACTGACCTCTTTTGATCACCTGGGAATTTTCATCAGAGACTCAAGACATACAAAGGGGGTAATGTTATGATTACTTGCTACACTTATGCTACACTTTTCTTTTCTCTTGTGCTGCCTCCACTTTTACTCTTATCTAAACAAATCTCTTAGTTTGAACCCTGCCTTCACAAGGTTCTTCCTTTTTCTTTCTTATGCTAACTTAATCCTTTCTTTCCATTGTATTCTATGATATTCCTTCCTCAGTCAGCTCTTTCCTTGTGACCCTTCTATCTATTCCATGAAGTTCTATTTTCCTTTATTTGTTTTGTTGTCTTGAAACTGTATATAAACCCTCAATAGTCTTCTTGTATACTCAAGTTAGACCTACTTGGGTTTATCTCATCTCAGTTCAACTTGATCTTGGGTCAATAAGTCTCTGTTGTACTTTGAGTCGATGCTCTCGCACTTCACACTTGACAACACTCCTAGCACTTGATTAGAAGCCTTTGTACCCTTTTGACGATGCTTCTAGCACTTGACTGGAAACCTTCATATACCATCATAGAAACTCCTCTATGACAGAACACTTGCCTCCCTTCGTCAACCAAGTCTACATTTGCCCTTACCCAGGTCAACTGTAACATATGTCATGTCGAGCATAAGTGAGCACAAGAAGGCACTTGGTTGGGTGGTAGGTGCGGTTATGTGTGAGTCATAAGGTCATGGAAAAGGAAAAGACTGGGGGTAATATCAAAACCATAACAATTATTACTTGTCATCCATCTCAGATGTCACCTGAGCACCTTTTGGGCAGCTGGTTACTCATACAAGACATCAGATGCTACCATTTTGGACTCAAATTATTATCACAATCATCCTTGTTATCATTCTTGTCAATACTCCATCCTTCTTGCTTGTTATTGTTGTTACCAGTGTTCTGCCTCCACTTTCATCCACATCCAAGCCATTTAAGCCATTTTTGAGCTTTCATCATTATCCCTATTTTGTGATCATCATCCACTGTTGTCACTACTCTGTCCCTTACTGTCTTTGGACTAACTGGAGACAGTCAGGGCTTAAGTCTCCCTCAGATGTAAGGAACATGAAAAGCCCAAAAATCACAAGAGTTGACCGAAGCCAATATTCAAGTGAAAAAATAGGAATTCCAAAGATAGGGAATACATGAGATGGTACGACTACTTATATACTACAGTAGAATGCACATGGACCAAGGTACACTATGAGCACAGACCAGTTTAGGGCTGGTACTTACTAAATAAGGGATATCCATATATGGAAATGTCTATAAAAGGAAATGGTCATGTGATTAAAAAGGAAATGTACAAGTATTGTAAACAAAAAAGAGTATGGAATGAGAGAGTTGTTTCATTACCCCCTTTTTAATGGTTGAAGTCCCTTTCAACTAAGATTCCATCCATGGTGGGTTCTGAACCAGGAATTGGGATTTCAAAGAGTGAGTCAGGTAGCTTGTTTAGGGAGTGAGTGAACTTCTGGAAGTTTTCGTCATGGAAGAGTGTAGTGTTTTTTGTGCAAAGGTCACAATCACAGTTGTCCTCATTTTGAGCTTGAATTGCCTGCAGGTGTGCCTTGTGGAAGTCTTTGATAGCATCAGGGGTGTTTGTGACGTTTTCTTTGGGTTCCCAGGTTTGTTCTTCTCTGGGGTAACCTTTCCACTGCACGAGGTATTCTGTTTTCCCTTGTTTCTTCCTGGAGTCAATGATCTCCTGTACTTCATACTCTTTGTGTTGTTCAACAACTACAGGGGGTGGTGGTTTAGGTTTGGATTGGGAAGGGAACATTGGTTGATGGTAGGGTGTGAGAAGGGATTTGTTGAACACAGGGTGAATACTTTTCCAGGACTTGGGTAGTTCTAACTTGTATGTGGCTATGCCAACTTTTTCTCTGACTTTGAATGGCCCATATTGTATATCATCGAATTTCTTCGTGGGTCGGTTTGTCTTGATATTCTTAGTGTCAAGAAGCACTAATTGTCCCTTTTGATATTCGATGATTTCACAAATGTTTTTATCATGTGTCTCTTTCATTTGTTCAGCTGCTTTCTCCAGTGATTTTTTGGTGGCTTTGTGATTTACTTTCATTTCATCAACGAAGTCAGTGGCAGATTTGTTCTTTACTCCGGTTGATGGGGTGTGAATAATGGGTTGTTGTCCAAAGTTGAGAATAAATGGAGAGAAGCTGGTTGCACTAGAGGTTTGGGAGTTGTGTGTGAACTCAGCGATTGGCAGCCAGTCGGCCCAATCTGTTTGCCTGTGGTTTACATAGATTCAAAGGTATTTTTCCACCTTGCGATTGATTCTTTCAGTTTGACCATCAGTTTGTGGATGACACGCAGTGGAGGGGTTTCCTTCAATTTTCAACAGGGTGTACAGGTTGGTCATGAATGACGACATGAATTGGGGTCCTCAATCTGATATGACTTTTTTGGGTGTTCCATGATGTTTGAATACATTATCTCTGAAAGCTACAGCTACTCCTCGTGATGTGATAGTGTCAGTGATGGGAATTAGATGGATCATTTTAGTGAATCTGTCAACTACCACAAGAATTGCATTCTTTCCTTGAGATTGGGGAAGGGTGTAATGATAGACTATATTTTCAAACTATTTATGTACAACACACAAACACTTTACTTTCCATTCCTCTTTCGATGCATTGCACATGACCGTGGGAAAGTCACATGACCATCAATGACATCATAGCACGTGTTATTAATTTCCGCTCTTTTCTCACAATACTATACTTCTTTTTCCCATCATCAACTTCCTTTTCTCACATACAACTTCTTTACTTTGACCTTTCATGGTAATTACCATATCTAGCACTTGGTCCATGCTCACTCGTTACCTGTATAAATACCTGTACCATCATAGCTTAGAGCTCCAGTCTAATCCACTTGTCTATCGTGTCAGTTGGGCAACGTCTCTTCATTGAACCTTAGATTAAGGAGAACGACTCGTTTCCTATTCCGCCAGCTCAGTGCACTGTGTCAAAGCCTGCATGGTGATAGCTCGAAAGGATTGTCATTACACTTGGATTAGACTAAATGCACCACCCAGGCTCTAGGGTCAAAGAGTGCCATTGGGGGCTTCCCTATGTTTTCACCTTCGTTATGTCCACACCTTTAGGACATGGGATTCGAACCCAAGCTTTTGTCGTGTTAGATTAGAAACCTTCTCACTCCCTCCCTTGAGGTGATACCCGCATCGAGGTCGTGCTCGATTTGCGAAGGCCAACTTGGGAACAACTGTTGTCGTGCAGCCCAAGGCCGACGCTATCTTGAACACTGGTAGTCCCTCTAGTAATAGAGGAGGTAGAGCGTCAACAAGTCTTTAGTTTTTTAGTACATGTGTAGTTTTGTTCCTGGTCGCTGCGGTCACCAGAGAACCTGTTACCAGAGCTTACGGAGGAGAAGATACTACCTCCGGTCAAAGAAATATTTCTTACGTAGTTTCACCTGTCGAGTCCCCAGAGTGTGGTTGGAAGATACCGCACAGTAAGGATCTCATTTTCATTTTTTTAGTTACACCAGCCTAAGAAGATTACAACAAGGATGTCGTCATCAAACATTGATATTGACAACTTGGTCTCTAGGATTCGAGACCTAAACTTAGAATCCGAAAGGTCATCAGTGATGAAGAAAATCGCTGACCCAGACAAGTGGGATGGTGATTGCACAAAATTCTGAGTCTGGTGGATTAAGCTCTGCCTTTGGGTTTTAGCCCAATCATGGAAGAATGATAAGCTTAGAGCGGTAGCAGTTCTTTCCAGATTTGAGAAAAGGGCAGAGGGTTTCACCCAAATTACGTTAGAGAAGTATCTTGAAGTGGAGGACGACAAAGAGTTCGACGCACAAGGAAATCCCACAGGATCTCTCCTCGGAGATAAGACCTGGCCCACTTGGGGTCAGCTCCAACAGGAGATAAAAGATTACTTCCAGATTGACATCCTTGCCCACGAGTCACTGAAGAAGTTGGAGGCCCTAAAACAGAACGGGCATCCTATAGATCTGTTTTTACAGAGATTCGAAGTGCTACGTCAAGAGGCAGACATCAACAATAGCTTCGCTATGGAGCTGCTAAAGAAAGCGGTTGACTTCCGCATTTACAAGAGACAAAAGTTAAACACTCCATCAATGGCATTTGATCTCAATGAGCTAGTCACTCGTTACAGAAACATAGGAAGAGCCTATGAGCAGATGGTGGTCGAGAGAGGACCCCCTGCTCAAGGACCACCTTCGAGACCACCTCCCTGCCCACAAGGGCAATATTATTATCCAAGACAGCTGCAAGGGGGCTTCCAATATCCACAACCTTCTCACCCGCCTCCGGGGCAACAACATAGATTCACGCCTACGGGCATCCAACCAGGCCAGGGCACACCCATGGACATCTCAGCACACCAAGTGCCACAAAAGGAAACTCGCACCTGCTTTGGGTGCTCTCAAGTTGGGCATATCTGGCCAGATTGCTCAAAGAACCCGAACAAATGCCACTTTCCCCCTAAGGCGCAGCAACAAGCCATTTGGAACTGGGACACCGGTTCTTATGAGTATCCACCAGAGCCAGTTTACCAGGCTCCCGATCTCCACTCTCGCCCCCTCCCTATTCCGCCTTCTCCCCCTTCCTCTTTCCCGCCCAGCATCTCTGTGCAATCTGCGCAATCTTTCATTTCCGCTGAGGCCGAGGCCTTCTACCGAGACAAGTTCGAAGTAGAGGCTAAACAGACAGTGGCCGCCTCTTTAAATGGACAACGTTCATAGATGATGAGGGTCTCTGCAAACAAATAGACAGTTTATCATTTTCCCCTTCTATCGCTGCGCTTAGTGCCGGCATTCATACCACTACTACGGACGATAAAGACGAGAACAGTATGGTAGATTGCATGGAGGACAATTTCCCCATTTGTACTATCTCTTCTATTTTGCTTGCCAATAAAAATCTTCATTCCGAAAGGGCAACTCCATGGAGCGCAGCGCCGGAATTAAAATGTAGTGTGCTTGATTCCCTTGTTCGGCAAGTAGAAAACTCTCCTATCTATAAATCCCTCAATTCTTCGGTAACTATTGTCCAAGGATCATCCATGCTGAACTTTGGCGGAGAATTCTCTGTCAAAACAGTCTTGATGAGGAAACAGGAGGACCAATGGCAGAAATCATCTGTTCAGGCCTTACTGGATTCCGGGGCTTCTCACACTTTTATCGATGAATAATATGTATTATGACATGGTATCAAACAATATGCTATTGCTAACCCTATTGCAGTTATTAATGCAGATGGCTCTAACGGAGCTATCGGCAAGGTTACCCATATGGTTAAATTAATCATTGGCATTAATGACCATTTCGAGGTTATAGACGCTTACGTCTCTCGACTTGGCTCCCATCGCTTAATTATTGGTTACGACTGGTTATATTGTCACAACCCAGACATTGATTGGGTTGCTAAAACTATTTCCTTCCTCAGATGTACAGAATACTGCCGAGTCATTGGCGGTGGACCCTACCCCCCACTTCCTCACTTATGTAGCGAAAAGCCCACCATTAGGGTTATAGAAGAAGAACTCAAAGAAAAGATGCCAGAAGTCTACCATGACTTCTTAAATGTGTTCTCAGAAAAAGAATCCGAACACATGCCCGAGCAAAAGCCTTGGGACTATGCGATAGACCTTAAGGAAGACTTTGTTCCAAAAAAGGGCAGAGTTATTCCACTTTCAGATGTCGAAATGGAGGAGGTTCGCACCTTCATTGAAAAAGAACTCAAAAAGGGATACATCAGACCTTCCAAATCCCCTCAAACCACACCCATCTTCTTCATCCCCAAAAAGGATGGCAAGAAACGCCTAGTTATGGACTATCGATATCTAAATGAGGGCACCATCAAAAACGCATACCCCCTACCCCTCATACCCACACTCATTGACCGTCTAAAAGGCACAGATATGTTCACTTGTCTCGATCTTCGTTGGGGTTACAACAACGTGAGAATCAAAGAAGGAGACAAGTGGAAAGGTGTATTCGTCACCCCTATTGGCGTGTATGAACCAACTGTAATGTATTTTGGAATGACAAACTCTCCCCCTACGTTCCAAACTATGATGAATGATATATTTAATGACATGTATGCTGTATTAGTAATTTACATAGATGACTGCATGCTATTTACAAAAGGGAGAACACAGGCTGAGCACGAGGAGATCGTGAAGGAAGTTCTTCGCCGACTGGAGGAGAACGACCTTTACGTGAAACCAGAAAAGTGCCAGTTCTCCAAGAACAAAGTGGACTTTCTAGGTATGGTAGTATCTAAAGAGGGAGTCGAGATGCAGGAAAAGAAGGTGGCAGGAGTAATGGACTGGCCCATTCCCACACATCTCAAAGAACTTCAAGGCTTCCTCAGACTTTGCAACTATTATCATAGATTTATTGAAGGTTTTGCAGATATCGCCCGACCCCTGAACGATCTTACCAAAAAAGATGTTCCCTTTCATTGGGGTCCCGAACAACAGAAAGCGTTTGATACGCTTAAGAACAAGTTCAAGACAGCTCCCCTCTTAGCTTATCTGGATCGGGATAAGGAGATGAGGGTAGAAACCGACGCTTCGGATATAGCAACCAGAGCAGTTCTCTCTGTCAAATCGGACGACAGACTTTGGCGACCATGCACCTTCATCTCACATTCATTCAACTCCGCTGAGCGGAATTACCCTATTTATGATAAAGAACTCTTAGCCATAATCCGTGCACTAGAGGAGTGGAGGCACTACCTTATTGGTAGAGAAGGTTTCGAGATTTGGACAGATCACAAGAATCTCGAATATTGGAAAAAGCCTCAAACTCTCTCAGGAAGACAAGCACGATGGCATGCATTCCTTCAAGAGTTCAACTACGTCTTTATCTATAAACCAGGAAATACCAATGGACAAGCGGACACATTATCACGTCGACCAGATCATGGCGACGTGGTAAAGGACCACAATGAGAATATTACTGTATTACCAGAACATTTATTTATCAATAACATTTCTCTCTCGTCTACATTTATGGAATCATTGAGGCACGAATCATCCAAATTGGGTGTGGATGCTATTCATGACTTCTCATACGTGTCTGATGACTATATTTTCAAAAACACAAAAAACAAAATCTTCGTTCCCGAACCTTTACATATAGAACTCTTAACTTTATGTCACAATCATCCAATCACAGGACATTGCGGACATGGACGTACTATACACCTTCTTACCAGACACTTCTTGTGGCCAGGAGTCACAAAAGACGTTAAAAATTATGTAGATAGCTGCCAAGTGTGCGCCCAAACAAAGGGAACCTCAAAGGCACCGGCAGGAAAACTTCTTCCTTTACCCACACCTACTAGACCTTGGGAAGATCTCTTGGTCGATTTCATTATGGGATTACCTAAATCCCAAACCTACATGGCTATTTGTGTCATTGTAGACCGCTTCTCTAAAGAAGTAGTCTTTGTACCATGTTATGATACAGTTTCCTCTTTAGACTTAGCTAAGATATTTAGAGACAACGTGTGGTGCATCCACGGACTCCCCTCAACAATAGTTTCAGATCGAGGCCCACAATTCATTTTGGATTTTACCCGAGAGCTGTGTAAACTCCTCTCCATCTCCCAGAAGATCTCTACTGCTTACCATCCCCAAACTGACGGACAAACAGAGCGTATTAATAGAGAACTTGAACAGTATCTCCGCTCTTATGTATCAAAGAAGCAGGAAACATGGGTAGATTGGATCAAATCTGCACAATTTTCCCACAACAATTCCCTCACCACCTCCACCAGTTCCATCCCATTCACAATCACATGTAACTATGCCCCCCGCATGGGCTTCGAAGGGAAAGCGACAGGTCCAGGTGCTGAATTTGGAAAAGAATTCGGACGATCCCATAAAGAGATAGAAGCAGCGCTCAATATATCTAAAGAGAGGATGAAGCAGTTTGCCAACAAAAGAAGGTTAGAAGCTCCGGAGTACATTATTGGCCAGCAAGTCTGGCTTACCACCGATAAATTAAAGCTACCTTATACAGCAAAGAAACTTACACAAAAATGGATTGGACCTTATTGGATCAAAAAGGTCTTACCAAATGCCATAGAACTCGTTCTTCCCAACTCCATCCATATCCACCCAGTAGTCAACATCTCTCGTGTAAAACCCTACAGAGAAACTCTCCCAGATCAACCAGTACAACGACCTGACACGATCGAGATAGACGAAGAAGGAGAAGAACAGTTCGAAATAGATTACATTGCGGGTTCACGCTTTGTAAAAAGGAAGCTACAATATTTGGTACACTGGAAGGGTTACAACGAAACAGACCGTACATGGGAAACTGCAGATATCATAAACACCGCCCCTAATGCAGTTGCTGACTTCCACCATCAAAACCCTTCCACTCCACGAAAACTCCAAGGACTTTCCACTGTGGACTTCCAATCTTTATTTAAACCATATACGAACTATACCAAATCGAACTTTCATGGGACTTGTCTGGAATTCGAGTCTTAAAGAGGGAGTAGTGTAATGATAGACTATATTTTCAAACTATTTATGTACAACACACAAACACTTTACTTTCCATTCCTCTTTTGATGCATTGCACGTGACCGTGGGAAAGTCACATGACCATCAATGACATCATAGCACATGTTATTAATTTCCACTCTTCTCTCACGATACTATACTTCTTTTTCCCATCATCAACTTTCTTTTCTCACATACAACTTCTTTACTTTGACCTTTCATGGTAATTACCATATCTAGCACTTGGTCCGTGCTCACTCGTTACCTGTATAAATACCTGTACCATCATAGCTTAGAGCTCCAGTCTAATCCACTTGTCTATCGTGTCAGTTGGGCAACGTCCCTTCATTGAACCTTAGATTAAGGAGAATGACTCGTTTCCTATTCTGCCAGCTCAGTGCACTGTGTCAAAGCCTGCGTGGTGATAGCTTGAAAGGGTTGTCATTACAAAGGGGTCTGATCAGATCTATGGATATGATTTCCCATGGGGCCAATGGGATTTCATTAGGGTGGAGTGGTGTCTTTGAAGCAGTGTTGCGGGCTTTGACTTTTTGGCATGTGTTGCAACCTTTAACATACACTTCAATGTCCTTGCGGATCGTTGGCCAGTAGTATTTGCTCCTTATGAGATCTTGGATTCTTTTCACACCCAGGTGTCCCGAGATCAGGTGATCATGATTGGTGATGATTATGGATTCTCTGAGCAAAGTGTCATTTGGAATGTAAATGAGGTTTTTTCATTTGATTAGGCCATTTTCGGTTGTCCAGTTGGATTTCTCCTTTTTGAGTTATTCTCTCATGAACCTTTCTTGTTTGTATTGTAATTTTTTGATTCGTTCAAGAATGAATTCGGTAGTTATGGCATTGGAAAAGAGGGTTTCAGGTAAGAGTATTTGTTGAGTGTTTTTGTTTACCCCTTTTTTAAGGTCTGGCCTCCTGGGCAGAGGATCAGCAGGGTTTGTTTTTCCAGGTCGATGTGTAATTGTAAGGTGATATTCCTGGAGTATTTGCTGCCATCTTGCTTGTCTTCGTGATAGATCCTGTGGTTTTCTGAAGAATTCTAGGTTCTTATGGTCTGTTAACATTTCCACAGGGTGTTTCACATCAAGTAAGTATTGCTGCCACTCTTTTAGGGCATGCATGATGGCGAGCATCTCAAGATCTGATACATGGTAGTTTCTTTCAGCATCATTTAGGGATTGAGAGATGAAAGCAACTGGATGCCATACACCTTCTCGGCACTGTGAAAGGACAGTGCCTAATCCTACACCTGATATGTCTGTTTCCACCCAGAATGGATCATCTATGGTGGGTATGGCAAGGGCCGGGGCAGAGGTCAACATGATTTTCAGCTGTTCGAAGGCTGATTGGCATGCTTCTGACCAGATGAACTCTTTCTTTTCCGACGTGAGCTCGTTTAGGGGGCAAGCTATTTGGGAGAAGTTTTTAGCAAATCATTGGTAGAAGTTGAGGAATCCTAGGAATCCTCGGAGTTATTTCCTTGTGGAGGGAATAGGCCAATTGCATACTGCGTTGACTTTCTTCTCATCCATCTTCACTTGTTGTTGTGAGACTATTAGTCCCAGGAACTCAGTTTCAGTGATCTCAAAGTCACATTTGTTGTGTCTTAGATAGAGATGCACATCTTGAAGGATTTGCATAACTTCTTTAACTACTTTTTGGTGTTCCTTAATTGTTTTAGTGAAGATCATTATGTCATCTATATAGATGACTACGACTCCGCAGTTAATTAGGTCTCTGAATAGGAAGTTCATTATTGTTTGGAAAGTGGCTGGGGAGTTTGTCAAGCTGAAGAACATTACGAGGGGTTCAAAGAGTCCTTGGTTAGTTCTAAAAGTGGCCTTCCATTCATCGCCTTCTGCCATTCGTATATTATTATATCCCCATCTTATGTTGAACTTGGTATAGTATTTGGCAGATTTCAATTTATCTACCAGTTTGCTGATCAGGGGGAGTGGATATCGGTTTCTTTTGGTGATAGCGTTTAGTTTCCAATAATCCTGTACTGGGCGAAGGCAGCCATCTTTCTTTTTGATAAAGAAAAACACTGATGCGAAGAGGGATTTGGATGGTCTTATCCTCCCTGACTTCAGGTTTTCTTCTAGGAACACATTGAGTTCCTCTTGTTCTCCTGGATTTAATGGGTAAACTTTGCAGTCGACCTCATGGTCTCCAGGTAGAAGTTCAATAGCATGATCCCACAGACGCTGTGGTGGGAGTGCATCGAAACTTTCCTTGGTGAAGATGTCTTTGAATTCATGTATGTATTCGGGAGCGACTTGTTCAAAAGTTTTCTTTTCTTTCTTTTTGTATTTTTCTACTGTGATGTCTATAGCTGTGTTATTTATATATTCTTCGCAGTTGAGTTGGAACAGTTGGTCACCTTGTGTGTATGAGAAGTCTTCGTCTTCATCCTCATCTTCTGTGTTGACAAGTTCTGGCATATGATTGTCTTCACATTGGAATTGGATTTTGCTCATTTTCCAGTCAATCTCTGGGTTGTGTATTTTCAGCCAGTCATGTCCAAGGAAAATTTGGTTTATTCTGTGGTCAGTGATGGCTAAAGCTATTTGCTCCTGGTGATTAGCTATCTGGAGCTCTACGATGACAAAGTCTGCTATTTTCCCTGCTTGGTTCAGGGTGCCATCAGCATTGTATACAGAGACTGGTCTGGGTAATTTATGGGTGAGCAACCCTTTTTCCGCTATGAAGTCCTTGTGAATGGATGATACCATGCATCCAGAATCAACAAGGGCTTGTACGTCTGTCTGTGTCCCATCAGGCATTTGTATCATTGCGGGTAACATTAAGGAGTTTTTGTCCTTTCATCAGAGTGAGGCATTTACAAATCTGGGTTTATTTTGTAGATCTTTTATCATCCAGAATGCATTTTCTTCTGTCATTTTCTGAAGGTCTTTTACTAATTGTTCGTTTACCTTGGGTAATCTTGACTCATGGACGAAGGAACAGATATGTTTTATTGTCCTTTTGACATCAGGACACTTAGTTTGTTGCTGGATCCAGCAGATGCTCTGTGGATCAGCGGTGTTTTTCCAACTCCTTTCTTTTTGTAGAGGTGGGCACACAGCAGCCTCGTCACTCTTTTTCTGAGAAGGGCGCACAGCAGCCTCATTACTCAGATTCTTTTTCTCTTTCCATTTTAGAATCATCACGCTTTTATTTTCCTCTCTTTTTTGGGGGAGGTTCACTTTTGGTTCATTGGTTTCAGTCTTGTCATCGCAAGTTAGAACATCATATTTATTTTTCGATAGCAATGACTTAGAGTATTGTACAGAAGATTGACTGTTATCTACTGTACCGACTGAAAACCCAAAACCATAGTTACTTCTTCTTTTTCCACAGCGTCCATTAATGCTTGGAGTTCAGCGTATTGTTTCTTAGGGATAGTAGAAAAAAACCTCATAGCCTGGCAAGGGTGGAGGTGTTCTGTGCAGGGCCACAGCTTTACACATCTTTGGCATACTCCTGCCGTGTGTGCCTTATCAAGCTCCATCAGTGCTCCTCAGCCCAGGAACGTACCTGTAGCATTTGGGTGAGGAGCGGAGGTGGTGGTGGCAGTGGGTGGTGTGGATGAGGTGGAAGCGGGGGGAGGGCCTTTTGGCAGTGGGTAGGTGGTCTGAGGGCAGTGTGTAAATTGGGGGTTGTAAGTGGGACCCCGTTGTGATGCTTGCCTTTTTCGATTGGCAACATCCTTTAAAACGACATCGGCCTTTATAAGCTTGGTTTCTGTTATGATTAGCCTCCAACTACATGTTAACCTTTTCTTTTCTTCATTGTCATCTTCATTTCTACCTTCGTCAACTACTGAGTTCGAACCTGGCTTATGCCTTCTTCTTTTCCCTTTTCTTCTATGCTGACTTAATACACACTTTCCATTGTATTCTACTGTCTTCTTCCATCAGTCAGCACTCAATTACCAATCCTTCTTTCACCTTCTATGAACTTCTATTTTCCATTGTTTGCTTCTTTCTCTCCAGACGTATATAAACCCTTGTAGCCTGCCTTGTACTCTTCAAGTTAGACCTACTCGGGCTAATCTCACACTTTGCTCTGACCTCTGGTCCCTAAGTCTCCATCTTACTTTTGAGTAGACACTTGCTCTCTTTGATGATGCCTTAGGCATTAGACCTCCGGCCTTCGTATATGACACCATTGGCATTACACCATTGGCCTTTGTACCCATCCCAGGCATCCCCTGTGAAAGTACTCCCACCTTCCCTCGAGACCGAGTCTATGCTTGCCCTTACCCAGGTCAAATGTAACAGAAAGTCTAACTTTGTTTTATTGAGACTACCTTTGTTGTAGCTCTCCACCATTTCCTCTCGACACCTTCCCGACCGCTGGTGGCATTCTACCCCAGCTGACAAAGAAGAACCCTCATCTTTTGACCCTAGCCCTGAATGGCGAGAACCCTT
>JBBPKW010000082.1:0-34969 GCA_038089475.1 Boletus aff. vermiculosoides | reverse complement strand
AGATCAGCAGAGACAGCAACAATAATTGGATGCTGGATCTCCTCCTCCTCCTTCTCCTCCTCCATCTCTTAGGCCATCTGTTCCTAGAAGACCATCACCTGGTCCTGGTCCTAGGTTTTCAAGCCCACCAGCTGCATTGCTTCCTGGTTCTAATCCATCGGATTCCAGTTTCAGTGACTCTGAAGATGGCAATCATAATCCACCACCACCACCACCACATCATATTCCACCTGGTGGTAGAATATATACTGAACCTATTGAACCACACTTTCTTGGATACATGAATATCCAATGTTCCAATTGTCATGCTCTACATTTCATTTCAGAGAAACTATCCAGCTCCAGTGTTCATAGTCCTCACTTTGGAATATGTTGTCTTCAAGGCCAAGTCAATCTTCCTCATATTCAACAGTGGCCACATGCTCTTCAGGTGTTGTTTGATAATCCACAGGATCACAGACAATTCAAGAAGAAAATTTGCCAATATAACAATGCCTTGGCATTTACTTCTATGGGCACCAACATGGACAATAATGCAATTCAAGGATCTGGGCCAACTTCTTTTTGGGTTCATGGTGCACTTCACCATCTAATGGGATCTCTCATACCACCTGATGGATTACAACCATCTTATGCTCAGCTTTATATCTATGATCCAGAAGAAGCGACTGGTAGACATTTGCAACGCAATCCCCAACTCAATGGTGCAATTTTGCTGGACCTGCATAACACTTTTAGGGAAATCAATCCATATGCCCCTGTTTACAAACAAGCTTATGAAATCATGAGGGTGAGCAGTTATAAATTACATCACAAGCACTTATGTATAAAAACCATCTAGGCTAAACCTCCTGAGGAGCATGCAGATATATCTATGCGACTTCATCTACAACAGGCCACTGATGCAAACTTGCCAACTGTGGAAGAAATAGCTGCCATTGTTCCTGGAGATGGTTCAGAAAATGTGAGGATACATCGTGACATCATTTTGTGCCTACAAGGTGGTGGCCTATATCAGATCAGCAACCTCCATAAATCTTATCTCCCACTACATTATGTGCTCTTCTTTCCACATGGAGAGCATGGATGGCATTTGGACATACCTTTGCAACAGCAAAATGAGAATGCCCCCCACCATTCCAAAAAGGTCACACAACTGCTTTGGTATGCCTACCAACTTCACATCCATCCACCTGAAATAGAGCCACAAAATCTCTTCAAAGGAGGATGACTCTTTCAACAGCTCACCTGTGATGGCTGGGCATCCATAGAGTAGTGCAACCTTACCTGGGCTGCCAACAATCAGAAAAAGCTCAGGGCCAATTTGTATCAAGGATTACAAGATCACATGCGACAAGATGGTGGTGAAGGTCAAAACCTGGGTCAAGTTGGTCATGTTATTCTTCCTTCCACTCACAAGGGTGGACCTCACTACATGCAGCAGCTGCTACAAGATTCACTGGCCATTTGTTGAGAATTCCGAAAGCCAGATTTATTCCTCACCATGACTGCTAATGGAAGCTGGCCTGAAATTTCTCAAAATCTACTTCCTGGTGTGTATATTAACACAAAGGTTATCAACAAAGCTGAATGTTCTTTGTTGTTTGGGTCAAACAACTGTGAATAGGCCTGACTTGGTTGTATATGTGTTCCATGCCAAACAACAAGCATTGCTGAAGAAGATTCATGATCGATACTTTGGAGAAGTGGCTGGATTTGTGTATACCATTGAATATCAAAAGCATGGACTCCCTCATATGCACCTCTTGATTTTCTTGGAATAACAAGACAAGATTTCCACTGTTCAGCAAATTGATGCCATCATTGCCATACAAATTCCAGATTCACAGATCTATTCACAACTCCATTTTGCTGTTTCCAAGTATATGCTTC
Organism: Boletus aff. vermiculosoides; assembly: GCA_038089475.1. Lineage (NCBI taxonomy): Eukaryota > Fungi > Basidiomycota > Agaricomycetes > Boletales > Boletaceae > Boletus > Boletus aff. vermiculosoides. Next base: position 33,076 of record JBBPKW010000082.1, on the reverse strand, counting down.
TTGGACCTTGCTCTTCTCAAAGGTGTTTGGAAAACAATGTCTGCAAAAAGTGCTTTCCCAAAGCCTTTACCAATCAGACCATTATCAAAGAGGATGGTTATCCTGATTATGCTTGCCCTGACAATGGAAGGACTGTCCAAAAGTGTCAGGATGTCTTTGACAACAAAGCTGTAGTTCCTCATCCAAGGGAACTCTTGGTGCAATTTGACTGCCACATCAATTTGGAGGTCTATGGATCCATCAAGGCTGTCAAGTACATCCACAAATATATATACAAGGGCCCAGACCATGCCACTGTTTTCACTGAAGGTGAGAATGAAATACACATCTATCTTGATGCCAGATATATATCATCCACTCAAGCCTGCCACAATATTTTCAAATTTTCTATGCACATGGAGTGGCCAGCTGTTTGTTGTTTGCCTGTTCATCTTTCTGGTTGTCAATTTGTGGTTTTTCAGGCTGAAGAGGAGATTGAGAATATACTCAATAATGCCAAGGACATTCAACTGCTTGGATGGTTCAAAGCCAATCAAGATCCTAGGCTTATTGAAGCTGGAGCCCATAATTATCTCTATTAGGATTTCCCCAAGCATTTTGTTTGGAACAAGGGCAGAGCTGTTTGGACAGTCCACCAAAGATACAGGGCCATTGGATACATGTATTCTGTTCCTGTCTCTGCTGGTGAAGCATTTTATTTGTGTCTTTTGCTTACTGTGGTCAAAGGTAAGACTAATTGTTATCATTATGAATTTGTAAGACTCAATTCATAAATAGGTGCTACATCCTATAAAAATCTTCAAACTGTGAATGGTCATCTTCATGAAAACTTCAAAGAGGCTTGTTATGCACATGGTCTTTTACAGGATGATAGGGAATGGCTTTTGTGCTTAGAAGAAGCTGCTCACTTCAAGACAGGCTATCAGCTGCACCATTTGTTCATTGTTATTCTGGTACATTGTGCTCCTGTGGATCCTCATCAATTGTGGGAAGCCTCCAAGCATCACTTATGTGATGATCTTGTATATCAACTCACCTGCACTTTCCACATTGTTGAACCCAATCAGGATCAAATCTATGACTATGGATTGCACCTCATAGATCAGGAACTTGGAAAACACGGCAAAAGCTTGCAAGACTTTCCTTCCATGCCTAGACCACAGGACAACTGGGGCCATTATAGAGGAAACCAGCTCATCTTTGAGCAGAGGAATTACAACAGAAAAGAACAGCAAGAATATGTTGATAGAGGTCTTCCTACTTTCAACCCTCAGCAGACTGCTCTCTATGATGCTATCATGGATAGTGTTCTCAACTCCCATGGATCTTCTTTTTTTCTTCATAGTGGTGGTGGATGTGGAAAAACCTATCTGGCCAAACTCATTGCTGCTGGTGTTCATGCCAGAGACAAGATTGCCCTTTGTGTGGCCTCTACTGGTCTGGCAGCTCTTCTTCTTCCTGGTGGTCACACTACCCATTCACACTTCAAGATTCCTATCTCCTGCCATGAACAGAGCACATGTAGCATCTCTTATCATTTGGGATGAGGCTGCCTCTCAGCATCATTTTACTGTTGAGACTGTGGATCGCACTCTTCGTGACTTACTGGATCAGCCAAATCACCCATTTGGAGGAATTACCATTTTGTTTAGTGGAGATTTCAGGCAAACTCTTCCTGTTATTCTACATGGTGGAAGAGAAGAGATTGTCCCTGCCACCCTTACTCACTCTAACCTTTGGCCAAGGATGAACATTCACTATCTTCACCAAAACATGTGATTAGGTCAAGATCCTGAATGTGATGAATGGGCACAACAACTCTTGCAAATAGGTAAAACAGATGGAGAGGTGAAACTTCCTGAACACATGCAGTGTGGTGACACCATGGCATTCCTTATCAATTGCTTATACTCTGAGCTTCTTGCCCAAGACCAACATCTTCCTGATCAATATTTTTTGGATTGTACCATTCTCAATCCCAGGAATAAACAGGTCCATGAAGTCAATACCACCATTCTGAACTCTGTTTTACCCCAGGAAAAGACCACATACCTCAGTGCAGACTCTGTAACAGAGTGAGAGTATGACTATATCCAACCAGAAATTCTCAACACTTTCAGTCCCTCTGGATTTCCCCTTCACAAGCTGGAGCTTAAAATTGGTGCACCATTCATGCTTTTGCGCAATCTGGATCCCATGAATGGCCTCTGCAATGGTATGTGCTTGAGGCTTCTTAGGTCTACTTGCTGCATTCTGGAGTGTAGAGTGTTGGGTGGAGACAATGCCAACAATGTGGTCTTTATTCCTTGCATGGCTCTTGACTCTGGTCTTCAAGACTCCCCTATTCCTTTCTGTTGCCTGCAATTTCCAGTCCATCTAGCCTATGCAATGACAATCAATAAATCACAAGGTCAGATGGTTAAGCATGTTGGGTTGAATTTGAGCTCTTCTGTTTTTTCTCATGGACAATTTTATGTGGCTTTATCACATTGTACTCATCCCAGAAACATTGAAATTCTCTTTCCTCATGGTCAAGAAAATACCAAAGCAACTAATGTAGTTTGGACTGAAGTATTTAGAAATTTGGACATTTGATATTGTACATAGACATCTTTTTGGTTTGCCATGAACATAGAATGTAACTTCAAGTTTCTACTTGATTACTATCATGAACACTGAAATCTGGGATTAACATTGCATTCAAAAACTGGGATTAGCATTGTGTGACATTTTCGGCTTGCCGAAAAATTGAGTACAGCTAGTCAAGAATGAATGCAATGCAGACACCAACACACTTTGTTATAATTACAACCTATAATTGTGACAATAGTACACAAAGTGTACTTCTTGCCTTTCAACAAGTGTCAAGTCTTTGTGGTTTTGAAATGGTAGACCAGTGATAGAGTTCCTAGTACTACTATCATGAGTAGTTCCTATATAACAAACATTGAAGAGAGGATGTGGTTGTCCACTGGGATGAATTGGCAACAATGCAGACAAGTCCTTCATTGTGGGGCAGAGAATCTAACAATGGTACATCTTTGGTTGGACAGGGTGTTTGAGTATCTCTGCTAGGGAAAAGTCTGGTAGTTGTAGGCCACCTTGATAACACCACTAACAAGGGTGATCATCCACTGGCAATGCAGGACATACTAGTGCAGACTGGGTAACAGAGCCAAGTGGACACTAGTATGTCCAGGTAGTGTTATTAACAATAAGCAGGATTGTCTAGAGTTCCTCAAAGAGAAAAGGGGATATGACGGCACAGACTGAAATCAAGCATGAGGAGATTGCAAGGAACAAGATCTATAAGCATTTATATACCAGTAAGGGGTATTAGTAGAGAGATGAAAGGTACAATCAAGTTTGGAGGGGGTTCACTAATGGTATGGGGCTGCATAGGATGGAATGGAGTGGGAGTTTTGAGTGAAGTGGAAGGAAGAATGGATGCTAAACAGTAAGTGGCTATTCTAGAGCAGAGATTGCTGTAAAGCATGGAGAAATCTGAAATTCCAGAAAAAGATATTAGCTTTCAACAAGATCATGACCCCAAGCATACCTCTAGGAGAGTCCAAAGATGGTTTGAAGAGCAAGATATCAAGCTTCTGGACTGGCCTGCACAGTCTCCAGACCTTAACCCCATTGAACACATTTGGAATCGCCTCAAGACATGCCTTTCAGATTATAAGAGTGCCCCAACAAAAGTTTATCAACTGTGGAAAAGAGTAGTAGAGAAGTGGGGGAAGATTGATGAGGAACAGTGTCAGAAATGAATAGAAAGCATGTCTAGAAGGATTGAAGCAGTTATTAAGGCCAAAGGAGCTCATATTAAGTACTAGAAACCTAGATTTATATAAAGTCAAACAACTGTCTGAATGAGTTATTGTTTTGAAATGGCTGCCATTTCATCAAGCCTTATTCAAATCTCTTGACCCTTGGTCCAATAGAAAGCCAAGAGTATGTGCCTCATTTGATACACTTAGTGTTTAGGGCAAGGGTTAGGTTTAGGGTTAGAATATCATGTTTAGTGAAGAAGGATTGAATATGCGGACAGTTTTTTGAACCACTATATATCCATCTGAGGTAAGTATCCTGTATATGATGGCCATCACAGTTCTGATAGCTTTGCAAATATGTGATGAACCATATCACTTTCAACTTCATCATGGTGAAAGATTACAGCAACAATTTCAGCGTCTCACAAAACTGTTGCAGCATCCAGGTGACAATTGAGGCCACTGATTTCAAGTCATGGATTCTTCCTGACATCTACCATGCAATCCATCAAATGATTGTTCAAGGCCATGTAGAGCTTCCTTTCAACCTTGATGCAAGTTTTGACCTCCTTTCCACTGAGCCAAATAGAGACTTTCAGATCCAATATCAATGACTATCTTTTTGACTGCTTTTTGCAGACAATTGCTCAGCTTATGGCCATAGCATCAACCCAGATACTGAGGATGACTTTTGGTCTTGCTTTCAATTCTCAGCTTTCAAAAAACTTGTGATGTGCATTCCACACCCTGCACTAGCAACAAAGGGTGGTGTGCTCCTGATATGTAAGTAATGTGTTTGCATTGTCATTGTTATCTAACCATCTTCTAGGTCCCAAAGGTGGCAAACTGCATGGCTGTATCCAAGAGAATCTTTCTGCTATCCATGAATGCTTTGCACAGCACATAACATACTATCTTTCACATGACAAAAAAGATACACAAATTGACTGCATACTTGCCTGCCCTCACTCTAATAAACCAAAAAACTCCAGAGAATTTGGTATGTATATTGTTTCATTGCTTGATGTGCATATACTCATGTATTCCACTTGCAGTATCAATCACTAGCAGAGAAAATTCCCCACAATCACCTTTGCTAACAATGCTGCAAGATTGACCCTCATTGTATTTAGCTTCTTCTATTTGGTCTTTTTTACTTTCTCCATTGCACATGCCACTGTTGCTTTCCTTTGCTCCATTACAGCTCACCTCCACAATGGAATCACCAGTATTATCCTTACTGTTGTCATTATTATCAGTGTCATTGACACCTGCCCTCTCTTTCTCCAAACCAGCAGTCTCTGCCATCTCATCATCTGTATTGTCAGCCTCTACTGTCCCTCTCTCTGTATCATTGGTGTCCACAATCTCTTCTTCTGCATCATTAGCATCTACCATCTCTGTATCATCAGCTCCAATTGCAATCATCATGTCATCTTCAGCACTGTCTCCATCTCCTGTAGTCTCTACACCTGCCACCTTTCTACCCGTCTCTTCAACTTCAACTTCTATATTATCATCTAACTCAACCTTGGCATCTTCTACTGCAATTTATGTTCTTTCATCAACTCATTTCCCACCTACATATGAACTTTTGACACCACCCACCTTTGATCATCTTATGGATATTGAACTTATGTTGCAAAACTTGGGTAAAGAGGAGTTGTGCAATACCTTTTGGCATATACAGGGAAATTCTATCAACACTTGTTCCAAAGGCCTTATTACCTTTTTGATATATTTGTGCCATCATACCAATATTTTTATTTTTACACAACCCCAAGCCTTGCCATCTTTCACCATTCATCCCCAAGATGTTGAACTGAATAACATTTGGAGTATGCACTGATCATTCAAAGTGTATGTAATAGACTTGTTTGGTTCTCTGTACCCACTGACACCATGATTGTGACCATCAATAGTGGAACATCTGTTGACAGCTCTGGTGATGGTGTAATGCATTAGGTTTTGACTCATGCTATCATGGAACTTTGTGGGAGTATCTGTGGAGATCCTAGGACAGTGACTGATCACTATGCTCATCTACAAACAGTTCAGTTTGGTAAAGAGACCTCTGAAGATTATGCTTTTGCTTTAGGGGTCTTATATGCTATGTTTCTCATCCATGCACATGCTGCTTCCCTCCCTATGTATCTCATCCATTTTACTTCAGTTTATGTTTGGTGATGGTATTGCCTCACTAGATTATGAACTTTGGCTTCATTCAATATGCCCAGACATTGCCCATGGACTTAGCCTTTTCCCTCATTCCACCAATTTTGCTTGAGACTTTTCTCATCTCACCAATGCCAACCATAGATTGTTGAAGGGAATGTTATATCACATGGACAAAAATAATGTGGATTTTATTAACTTGTGTTTCAGCATCTTGAATCAGTTAATTTTGCATAGCTTGCACAGCTATCACATACCTGCCAAGCACAATAGCCAAGAATGATACAGATATTGCTTGCATATGTTCTCCTTGGTGGTGCAAAGCCATTTGAACTTGATGGCTCCTGCTATCATTCTACATTCAAAGAAGGTCTTGATCAACCATGCTCTACTACTGTCTCATCTTTTCTAGTAGTATGTGTGATTTTATATGTCATAGTCCACATACTGACTGTTATGATCCTCATAACAATGGGACATGTCTGAGTAGGTGTCAACTGTTCCCACTCTTTAAAGTCAATCATTAAGAGCGAATGTCTAGCTAGATACTGGGTCTTAGACTTGGTCTGGTCAAGTGTGGTAATGAGGGGAGAGTGAGGTAGAAGGCAAGAGAGGGGTTGGTCTCAGGGAACCTGGTTGATAGTATCCAGAATGGTGTATATCAAGGTTAGAGTTACATACAGGTGGTGATCTAATATATATAGTATGGACTCTAGGGCCAGTGATGAAGTTCTAAAGTCAGGAAAGGAAATACATAAATGTGTCACATCACAGTATCATGTGATATAAACAACTGGATGGATGGGGAAATGCATATCCTATAAAGAGAAGGCTATGGTGGGGTAGTGTCTGTGAGTCAAGAGGAATATGAAATGAGCCCAATTGGTTATAAAAGGAAAAGTACATATATGGGAGGGTGGCAGTCCAGAGGGTGATGGCTATCCTTCAAAGAGGGTTTCATCTAGGAGCTCTGCCCAAGTACTACCAGGGATGTCATAGGTGGAGAGGGAAGTGAAGATCTCATCAAATAGAGGAAGACCTGAATGGTTGAGGTGGAGAGTCTTCAGAGGTATATTGAAAGGAGTAGTAGATGGAGGAAAAAATGGGGGTTCCTCAGGAATTGTAACACTGACAAGCATGATAGCTCATGAAGAACTTGTCAAAAGTTCTTCTTTATCATGCCTATTCAAAGCAACACTGATGTACTTCCAATCAACTCATTCCATTGGTGGAGTTTGAGCTTGTCAGAGATGATGAATTCAAGTTGGAGGCAGTGCCTCTTTTTCCATGCATTAAAACTCACTTTTGGGACTACCTTCATGATCTCAGACATTCTTGGCACTTTATTCCAGATCTTGTTACTAAAGCACAATATCTTCACAATCAACACCCATGTGATCATGCAATTCACTTTCTTTAAGTTCTCAGCAGTATTAGTCTCCTTCCTCCAAATCACATGACCTTGTCAATATGTCATATTTAATTTGACTATCCTGTTGTTAACATTGCTACTAGATCACCATAAATGAAAACATTGATTCCAACATCACATTTCATAGATTATATGTATAATGTAAGTCAGATTCAATTATATTGTATGGTCAATTATGTATCTCTGTCTAGACTGAAAATAACCTGCTAATCCCTGTTACTCATGCATGCACCTATCCAATGGACATTTTCGTAAATAGTGCCTTTAAGACTTTTTTACAGCAGCCTGTTCCAGGTAATGTGTCAGTGTTTACTGACTTTGATCATGTACTTCACATTGCATTGTTCAACACAGGGACTGACCCTTTTAATGCATGATCACTACCATATATGTCACTTTCTTTAATATTTGCCACCCTATCTGTACAATAGGTACATGTCACTCTCTTTGTGTAATGATCTGCAAGGCAAGACCACTAGCTGGACTACTGTCTGAGTGATAGCACACCAGTATCAAAGAAGAAAGAGCAAAAGATGATAACAAGTGGGTGAACTAGCCCGAATAAGAATAGATGGAAGAATGGGAATGAGTATGACCTTAAGATGCTAGCTTCCATCCAAGGAGGGATCCAAAGGTCAGCCCAAGGTTTAGGCATAAACAACCAAGTGGATTTGTCTAGTTGTTAAGGGATGACTGCTACCTACTTATATAGTGCTGTCTACTGTGCATGGACCAAGTCTGTGCATGAGAGATAACTAATGTAAGGATATGTCCATGGATCTAAGAAGTAGATCTTTAAGTGGGGATCAGGAAGTGGTGGTAAGGTTTAATGTAGTGTGAGAAGGGAATGGAAGGGAAGAGAAGAGATGGTAATTAAGAGTGTGGGATAGGGGGAGGTGATGTCCATAAAGTGTTCTCCTATAGATATAGTGATATGTGAAGAGGTGAAATGTCAAAGAGGTAGTCACATGTGATTTCCCAGGATCATGTGCTTTGACTGTACGGAGGAAAGAAAGTAAAGAACATAAAAGTGAAAAAGGAGACATATTAAAAAAGGGGTCCACTATTGTTTATTTTGTTACTAAATATCCATAGTCCATGATACTATCCGTTATCACTCCTAGATCCTGTTCTATTTCTATTTCTCCACTCATAACACTTTGGTATGCAATCAAACTGTTCGTACAAGTTATCTACCATTGAAACTGAGTAAAACAAATTGCAAAGGCCTGGGACCAAAGCTGGTATAAATCATCTAGGAACTGCCTTGATAGATGCTGAATACTTGCATTAAGAAACTGACACTGCTGTTTCATCAAAGGAAAGGAAGAGACATCTATATCTATGATGTTGTGCTCTTCAGGCCAATGGGCTGCAAATGGATTGTGAGCAAGATGATCTGAATGATTGTTACATGAGTGGTGTGCTTGAACTCCCTGATCATCATATGCATTCCAATCAATTCCATACTCTTCAATCTCATCTTCTTGCAAGTCATCTGCAAGTGGTTCATAACCTGCCAGAATGTTTCACTCTGCATCAATTCCATGTCCACCACCTTGCAAGATGCTAAAGAAACAAAGTGCATGGGGAGTGGTATTGTGCTGATCCAGAAGGCTATGACATGAGAGTTCCAGGAGTTTGCCCATTTCAAGGCTTCATAATTGATGATATCAAGAAATAGATAGTGAATAAGCCAAGTATGAGCTGGGTTCTCTGAATCAAGTCCATGGTGGATTTCAAGGCTCCAGAAAAATGACTTTCACTTGGCTCCAACACTGCTTGTCCAATCCACCCACAAGCATTCAATGCAAATATTATGTATACTTCTATTTGATATTGGCCAGGATATAGTCCCCATGCATCCTACCATCAATCTTGATAGCATAGCCAACTCCCTGCCAAGTCATACACCCCCACATCATCACAGAACCTCCTCCAAACTTGACAGTTCCCTTCACCAGCCTGTCATTAAGCCTCTCACCTGGCTTTTTCCACATCCATTTGCATTTATCTGACCCAAGGCAATTGATCTTGGTCTCATCAGACCATACTATCTTCTTCCAGTCCTCCAGAGTTCAGTCCTTGTGAGTGTTACGATCAGTCTCTGACTACATGTTAACCTTTTCTTTTCTTTACTGTTGTCTTCACTTTTACCTTTGCCAACTGTCAAGTTCAAACCCGACCGCTACCTTTTTCTTTTCTCTTCTTTTCTATGCTGACCTAATCCACATCTTCCATTGAGTTCTACAATATTCTTCCATCAGTCAGCATACACTTACAAATCATTCCTTCTCATTCTATGAAGTTCTATTTTCCCTTGTTTGCTTTTTCTTTTTGAGACATATATAAACTCTCGTAGCTCTTCTTGTATTCCTCAAGTTAGACCTACTCGGGCTAATCTCATACCTCCTTCTGCTCGACTTCAGGTCGATAAGTCTTTGTCTTACTTTGAGTAGACGCTCTTGTGTCTTTCAATGACACCTCAGGCCTTAGATCTCAGGCCTTTGTACCCTTCGACGACGCCTTAGGCATTAGATCTCTGGCCTTCGTATCCATCGTAGGAACTACCTACGACAGTATCCTTGTCACCTTTGCGGACCAAGTCTACGCTTGTCCCTACCTGGGCCAACCATAACAGAGGGTCTAACTTGCCAACCGAGACTACCATCGCTGTAGCTCTCCACCATTTCCTCTCAACAACTCCCTGATTGCTGGTGGCACTCTACCCCAGCCGACAAAGAAGAACCCTCATCTTCTGACCCTAGCCCTGAATGGAGGGAATGCTTGCCAGACTCTGATCACGACCTTGACCTCCCGCTCTACCAAGAGCCCGACGAAACCCTTGATCTTTTCCATGAACTCTCATCCATGCTTCACCTTCCTTGACCACCCACCCCTCCATCTCCCACTCCCACTTCATCGTGTCCACCTCTCTTCCCCCCACCACCACCTCCACCTTGACTACCTCCTCCACCACCGCCACCACCATTCACTCGACCTCCATTCCACCTACTGCCCGCTATGTCCAACAAGCCAGTAGAACTCCGCATCACCCTCCAGTGGCTACACTCTGTCCAGTTCTACCTCCACGTCAATAAAGATACCTACAAGGACGATGACAAACAGATTACCTTTGCCCTCTCCTACATGACCAGTGGGTCTGCCCTTACCTGGGCCACCACCTTCTGAAACAAATGCATTACCAGAAACACCTTGACTCTCAGAACCTTCGCTGACTTTGTGTCGGAGTTCAAGAAATCCTTTGAACACTGAGACATCACTGGAAACACCATTGCCTGGCTTTCCACCAAAAGAATGACCAAGAACCGGAACAGAGTCTGGTCTCCCACACTCAACGAATACATCTCCAAATTCCAGAACTATGCTGGATGCGCTAATATCACCGACCTGAATGTTCTCATCAGGTACTTCTCTGCCAGAATCAACCCTATCCTGATGAAGTGGATCATGGGAATGGACAACATCCCCACCACCATAGCCAAGTGGTATGCCAAGGCCATTCACTTCCAGACCCAATGGGAGAGATCAGAGGAGATCGCAAAAAGAAGCACTCACCCGACCTACCACCACTTCACTACCCCAACTGTCGCCAAACCAAAGGACCCTAATGCAATGGACATCAACGTAATCAAAGTGTCCAAGCTCACCCCAGAGGAGAGAAAACATTGTATTACCAACAAACTCTGCTTCTGCTGCTGGAAACCTGGCCATCTTAGCAACAATTGCCCCACTTTGCCCTGAAACCTTTTGAAAAGAAGGTTCAACAAGTGATCGAAACCAAAGAAGCCATTCCTCGGCTCAAAGAAGTCGAAGAAGACCCAAACGTAACCCAGATTTCCTTTGAAAAGATGAATTTTTAGATAGGGAGACTCAATCGATGTGAACCACTCCCATATCCTTGTGTGCTATAACTGTACAATCTACGATGAAATCCATGCAAATCCCTGTTCAGATCGTTGTACCTTCACACACCCTGAAAACTGTCAACTCCACTACCCTCATAGACAGCGGTGCAGATATCTCCTGCATTGACTGGGACTGCATCTGAAAACACCATTTTCCCATCACCCGTCTCAAAGAACCCTTGTGCGCCCGGAATGCAGATTTCTCCCACAACAAAAATGGTGACATACGTTTCTCGTGTACTCTCTTTGTGTCCCTCAACAGCCTTGTCCATCGTGTCAAATTTTACGTTATGGCCTATGGACAACAGAACATGATCTTAGGGCTCCCCTGGCTGAAAACCACCAACCCAGTCATTGACTGGACCACCCAAACCCTGGTGATCAAAGAATCTACCAATCAGTTGAAAGATCTCCTCCTCTCCCATGAAGTCGACACCAAGCGACATATGTCTGTATACTATCAACCAACCCCTCCTCTGCTGCAGCACATTAACATTGACTCTGTCTCTAATGACCACCTCGAGACCTTCCTGGAAATAGAAACCGAAACTCAATTTATCAACTGAGCATTAGAAAACCGTGCCCTCTTCCACTACATCAGAGATGGCCACCACATTGCCCCTCAAGCCTCCCCTTTGATAGCAAAACTCACCACTGCCACTGAGCTGGCCATTGAGGCCAAAAAGGCCAAACCTAAGCCGACCCTACCTCCCGAATACCAACAATTCGCTTCTGTCTTTTCAAAGGAAGCCACATGTCCCACCTTCCCAACCCTACAATCATGAAATCAACCTCGACAAAACCTTTGTTCCCAAGATTGGAAAGGTCTACCCCTTATCCATGGATGAACAAAAGGCCACCGAAACCTTTCTTGAAGAAAACCTCACCTCCGGAAAGATCTGCCCCTCCAAATCACCCCAAGCTGCCCCTTTCTTCTTTGTAAAAAAGAAGAATGGTGATCTCTGTCCCTGCCAGGACTATAGATACCTCAATGAGCACACCGTCAGAGACACCTACGCACTTCCCCTCATCTCTGACCTGATGGATAAGTTACAGGGCGCCAAGGTCTTCACCAAGTTCGACGTTCGCTGGGGATACAACAATGTTCGAATCAAAGACGGACACCAATGGAAAGCAGCCTTTGTCACCCACAAGGGACTTTTCGAGCCCACTGTCATGTTCTTCAGCCTCACCAATTCCCCGGCAACCTTCCAATGTTTCATGAACGACTCCTTCCATGATATGATCTCTGAAGGATGGCTTGTTATTTACATGGATGACCTCCTCATCTTCTCCCCCAACCCAAAAGTTCACAAGGAGCAAACCAAACGTGTCCTTCAACGCATGACAGAGTTGGATCTCCACTTGAAACTCAAGAAATGCATCTTCGCCACCAACGAAGTGAACTACCTTGGCATGATTGTCAAACTGGGACAACTCACTATGGACCCTGTCAAACTCAATGGTATCGCCAAATGGCCCACTCTAACCAAAGTAGAGGATGTCAGATCCTTCCTCAGCTTCACCAACTTCTACTGCCAGTTCATCCTGGATTATTCCAACGTCGCTCAACCACTCCTCAACCTCACCAAGAAAAACGTGCCTTGGGAGTGGTCTCCACCCTGTCAATGGGCCTTTGATGATCTCAAGGCCCTGTTCCTCTCTAAACCAGTCCTTCATCTCCCTGACCTCTCCACCCCCTTTGCCATCGCCACCGATGCCTCCGCATTTGCCTCGGGAGCCATCCTCTTACAAACTGACTCTAATGGAGACTGGCACCCCTGCTTATACCTTTCCCAATCCTTCACCCCCGCAGAATGAAACTACAACATCTACGATTGCAAACTCCTTGCGGTCATACGCGCTTTAAAGACCTGGCAACACTACCTTGATGGCTCCTCCTTTCCCATCCAAGTCTTCACCGACCACAAAAACCTCATGTACTTCCACAAACCCCAAGCTCTCAACCACTGCCAAGCCTGCTGGCTGGTTGACCTCTCTGACTTCAACCTTAAAATTGTCCACGTCCCCGGAAAACTTCTTGCAGGACCCGACGCCCTGTCCCACCACCCTGACCTCCTCCCCACCGACGACTCCAGCAACTCGGACGTCACCCTTCTCCCCTCATCCCTCTTCGTGAATCTCATTGACGCCGCCCTCCATCAATGCATTACACAGTCCTCCCAATCTGACTCCCTTGTTATCCAAGCCCTTCAATCCATGGACACTGCCATCCCCACTGCTTACACCTCTTGCCTCTCCGATTGGCAACTTATTGACAGCATCCTCACATACCAAGGCTGCATCTATATTCCTGCCGACAACTCCCTGTATCGCTCCATCCTTGCTCACTGTCACGATCATGAAACCACCAGCCACCCCAGTTACCAAAAAACCTGCCAACTTGTTGCTGTTGAATTTTGGTGGCCCGGCCTAGCCTTCTTTGTCTGCAAATACATCGAAGGCTGTGCTACCTGCCAGCAAAACAAAACTAACACTCACTCCACTGTGCCACCACTCACCCCGATTAAATCCACTTGTACCCACCCCTTCCAGCAAATCTCCTGCAACCTCATCACTAGCCTCCCCCTCTCCAATGGCTTCGATACCCTACTGGTCATGGTCGACCATGGGCTTACAAAGGGGGTAATCCTCTGCCCCACCAAGAACACCATCACCACCGAAGGAATAGCCGCACTCTTTTTCCACAAGGTTTACCTCTGCTTCAGACTTTTTGACAAAGTAATCTCCAACTGTGGACTCCAATTTACCTCCAAATTCACAAAAGAACTCGGAAAACTCCTGAATTATGACCTTTCCCTCTCTACTGCCTATCACCCCCAGTCTGATGGAGAAACTGAACAAGTCGACCAAGAGATTGAAACGTATCTTCGGATCTTCTGTGGGAATCTTCCCTCCACCTGGGCCAATTCCATCTCTCAGGCGGAGTTCACCCACAACCACTGCCCCCACTCCATTACCAACCAATCTCCTTTCTTCCTCATGATGGGATACAAACCCCATGCCCTACCTGCCATCACCCCCGAATCTCCTCTTCCTGCCGTTGAAGAATGCATCAAACAACTCTCAGCATCCCAAGATGAAGCCCTCGCCTGCCATGAACTCACTAGACAAACCATGGCTGCTCGTACCTGCCAACAATTTACTCCCTTCAAGAAGGGAGACAAAGTCTGGTTGGAGGCCTGAAACCTTAAAAGATCTGTTGCCAACCCTAAATTCGTGCCAAAAAGAGAGGGCCCTTTCTCCATCACCGAAGTACTGTCCCCGATCACCTACCGACTCCGCATCCCCAAAATGTGGAAAATTCACCCTGTATTCCATGCCTCCCTCTTATCGCCCTATCACAAAAACTCCATTCATGGACCCAACTTTCCCAAAACACCCCCTGACCTGGTTCAAGGGGAAGAAGAATACGAAATTGATCAAATCCTACACCACCACAGAACCCCGTCCTCCCACCAGTTCCTGATCCAATGGAAAGGGTTTTCCCCTGAAGAAGACTCTTGGATCCCAGAATGGAACCTGAAAAACGCAAAGTCTGCCCTCTTGAACTATAAGAAGCAGCACCCCAGAGCATTCCCCATATCCGCTCCTTTCACTTGAACCACCTACAACATGCCTTGCTCTGACCACCTCTCTGTCTCCTCCATCTCTTCTGTTTCTAATTCTCTTACCACCATTCATGACTCTTCTCTTTCCTCCGTCTCTTCTATTCTCTACTCCACTACCATAGTCAATGACACCTCCTGTCCCATTACTCCCATATCGGAAGACCCCGACACTGTATGGCCTCCTCTCATCGAACATCCCACATCTCCCATAGCACCTCCCCCTCCCGCTATCCTTGTTATCGACGTCCCCATGGCTGCACACCACATGAGGGAAGAGCTCCTCGATGCTGACGTCATTGAACACATTACCACCCACATCACTGAGTCCCGCCTGGCACAACCCATCTTCACACATCTGGACTTAGCCTCTCTGTTATACTCTCTTTACCAAGCATTCCTTCAGAATGAATGACTTTGTCTATTCCACATCCGCCCCACTTCATCTGCTGACTGTGCCTTACATGCTACCATCCTCGCTGATGTCCACTGGCAGGTACAGGGAGCCCTCCTTGTAGCTATGCACCAACTTGGAATGGACGAATTCCTCACTGACTTAGACCGCTACTGTGAGGAACAAGCCAACATACGTAGAGAAGTCTGCAAAGCAGCTCAATACATTCACACCCCATCCGCATCCTCCTCTCCCCTCAACTCCGAGGAAGAACATATCCTAGAACAAACTGAAGCCTACTGGACTGGGGCTGATGGAGCCCTCCCCCTTTCTTCCACCCATCCCAGGTATGCCGAAACCTGCCAACAATGCCATCAACTAGGGCATTATCATATTGGATGCCGGAATTACCAATGCCCCACCTGTCTCATTTGGGCACCCGGCCATGTACTCGCTCGCTGTCCTCTCCGGCATACCCCCATGTCTCTGTCCACTTCCTCCTCCTCTCATTCTTCCCACTGGTCCTCTTCTTCCTTGCAGAGAAGCGTTCGCTTTGTCCCACAACCACGGATGCGCACCACGCAACCATGCCGCACCCCTTGCCTGCACTCCCCCATTGACCATGGAGATGATGTATACGACGACATCGCCTGGGGAAACATCACAGGATCCCCCGGCCCCTCCTCCGCTGATCTGTTCTGAAAAAGATCCTTATTGGAGACTCAAATTCTACAAAGGGGGTAATGTTACAATCGGTCTCTGACTACATGTTAACCTTTTCTTTTCTTTACTGTTGTCTTCACTTTTACCTTTGCCAACTGTCAAGTTCAAACCCGACCGCTACCTTTTTCTTTTCTCTTCTTTTCTATGCTGACCTAATCCACATCTTCCATTGAGTTCTACGATATTCTTCCATCAGTCAGCATACGCTTACAAATCATTCCTTCTCATTCTATGAAGTTCTATTTTCCCTTGTTTGCTTTTTCTTTTTGAGACATATATAAACCCTTGTAGCTCTTCTTGTATTTCTCAAGTTAGACCTACTTGGGCTAATCTCATACCTCCTTCTGCTCGACTTCAGGTCGATAAGTCTTTGTCTTACTTTGAGTAGACACTCTTGTCTTTCAATGACACCTCAGGCCTTAGACCTCAGGCCTTTGTACCCTTTGACAACACCTTGGGCATTAGATCTCTGGCCTTCATATCCATCGTAGGAACTACCTATGACAGTATCCTTGTCACCTTCATGGACTGAGTCTATGCTTGTCCCTACCTGGGCCAACTGTAACAGTGAGCATAAGCAAAGTCCAAATGAGTCTTGTGATGCTTGGCAGTGAGAAGAGGCTGTTTGCACTTGAAAGCCTTCCTGCCAGACTTTTTCAAGTGCTTGTGGACTGTATTGGGGGAGAGAGGCTTGTTGATAATATTGGTGAGGGTCTTGGTCACCTGAACAGCATTCTCTGCCTTGTGAGTAGTTATGAGATGAATGGCATGGTGAACATTGGCTGGAGAAAGCTTGGATGGACAGCCTCCAGTGGACTTCTGGAGCTCAGAACACTCTTTGGAGCAGAGCTTGGATATGCAGGAGCCATGGACACCAGTGGTAGAGGAAATGTGGTGAGCAGAGTGACCTGCATCAAGCATAGAGAGGATGGTATTCTTCTGAGTAGTAGACAAAGATCTCATGATGATGGTGGTTGAGAATAAAGAAGTGTGTGAACTGTTTCAAACTCAGACATACTATTTATATGTGTATCTTTGTTTGTATGACCAAACAATGCCAAATATCATTTGATTTTGCTAGGATTCCACCTTTCTGACAAAAGTGAAAAAACCATTGCAATGGTATTGCTGTTTTCAAATGAGCATATCTCTGCAGCCCCTGCATCAGATCACACGACCCAAGGGTCGATTTGTAGCCTGGAGTATGTGCTATATTTCGTCTCACCAAGGCTAAGTGTAATTCCCACAAGTGTTTGCAGTGTGCTTTGCACACTGCATCAGGGTTAGTCATTGCAACAGTTTTTGGAATCACTGTAAGAATGTTTCCTGTCAATGGCAGTAATAGCAGATTTACACACTGACCTCAGATGTATGAGCCATATCACTGTTCTCAGGCCTCCTCCATATACACTATCTTGCAACCATTACATTCTCTTCCCCATAATCTCCATGTACATGTCAAGGTAGACCATGTTAATGGATAATAGACAGAAATAAGTCAAGAACAGTTTCTGCACCATTGTTGTTGCTAACACAAATTCCTGTTATTGTTACAGTTGTACCCTAATCACAGGAATATCCCAGTGACAGCCTGCCTCTAGCGCAACTATGGCTAACGCTTATGCCAGAACTATCCTAGTCAACCCACAACCTCTCCTACCATGGAAGAACCCTAGTCGTCTCCTGAACTCTACCGATGGTCTCTACTGAGTCATGCCCTGAGTCACACCTCGACGACCAACCCCCTTCTGTTCTACTCAAAGGACAGCCCCCTTACCCATCCTCCATGAAGGAACTAGCATCACCTCAATGACTTCACTAGCACTGCATGCGAGTCATCCCTGCCTCCTCTAACATCGGACTGGCCAATGTTCCCTCCGCAGATGATCCGCCCTCCCCAGGCTATTACTCTTTGTCGAAACTCTGGTGTTCTATTTGATTACATCCACCAGGAGTTATCTTTGTTATATCACTATTCATTTTCACTTTTGGTACTAGACCGCTCTACACTGTTCTAGATGAACATTACATCATAGGGTTCTAGACTATGAGGTCATAACCCTTATCACCAGGGTACAGGGTTACTTATCTATGACATCATTACCTTAGTCACTACTATAGATTCCACCACTAGTGTTTAGTCCTGTTATCTTCAGGTTATAGGGCATGACCATATGGAGATTCAATCTCCTCTTTAACTTTCTTCCACTTACCTATAAATATAGGGACAATACCACTGTAATAGGATAACGAACTGGAGTACCCTCCACTGTGCCAATACTAGCACACCTCTACTCTTAAATCCTAGTTCCCTTTGTCTAGTCTCTCAAGACTCTTCACTTAGGATTTACCTTCAAGTCTCCTGTCAATCTCTACTCTCTTCCCTAGTTGAGTGAGCCTCTCCCATTTGATGCTTCACTTCTGCTGTTCCCCTCTGCCGTTGGGACTCTCCAATTCCAACACTCTCTTCTCCATCCATCATGGACGCTTTCCTTGATCTCATTATAGAAGTACTACCTCCATTTGTATCGATATCCATGTACCATGGTTGGTTTCACCTTGCTACACACCTGTATCACCATATCGCCTTACTAGGCAATACCCCCTTATTTAGGTATTCCCATACATAGCTTAGTATAGCTTTTCACCTGTATATAAACCCCGGACCTCTGTAGAATAGCTCCCCAGCTAGTTCTATGCAATCCCAGTGTATTTCCTAGTGTTCCTCACTTGGAGTTCCATAAGTCTTAGCCTCACTTTTAAGTAGGCGGTAATAAGCTCGAGCCCTCCAAGATACCTGGCCATCGCTACCACCCCTTTGCCTCATTGGTGGTTCCTATACAGTTAGGGACCTGAACACCTGGAGATCACCTGCATCGTAGCAGTTATGAATCAAGAATACCCATCAACAAAAGCATGGGTAACAAGCTTGTAGCATATAAGACCTTTGACTAGAGATTAGAAATATTCTACTAACAATATGTAGTACTAGTCCAAGCAACCTACCATGTTGTCCATCATGATGCTGCAGTGAGTTGTATCCTGTAACATGATATACTCAGTGTTGGATACACCACAAACCAAATGCAGAGACAGGTGGACCATTGACCTATGCATAGGATTCCTGAATTCTTTGACAGGGAACATAATGTCCAAGATGGTAAAGATGTCCATCAATCATGCAATGACCCAAGGATGTGAACATATTTAGATTCTGTAACACAATCTCATCCAACTCATTGTTGGTGAGAGATGACTGGGCTCCAGTCAAAAATGCATAAATCTGGATTGTGTCCTTTGAAATCAGTAAAAGTAGTATAGACAGCTTCTCCTGGCTCAATGAGGCCCTGTTTTAGTTCTTGGCACTGAACTGTTCAAGCACTAATACCAAACACTTGAAATAAAGCTGTATGTAGGTTCTCCAAGCTGGGATGCAGTTGTAAGAATACTTGGATCAATTTGAATGTGTGGTCAGCCAGGCCAGCCAGTATACACTAGGAAGGTGTGTGGAATTGGAGGATGATCAGGTTCATTCACTGACACTGGACAGCATGACATGCTGGTCCTCATGAGATAGTACACTGGCATGCTGTTATATATTAAGTAACTCAAATCAACACCAACTAGGTAGAATACAATTTACATTCTGGATATGAATCTCAAGATTATTGCAAATGGCAATATGTTGGTTGAGGCAGGCAGTGTCCCCAACCTGGGTGCAAACTGCAATATGAACTTCATTCCTCAGATGTTCAAAGGCCAAGGCAATTGTTTGCTGGGGCAAAGAGTTCATCAAGATGGAAGATAAAGAAATATGATATCTGGAGTTGAGAATATGTCACTGCCACAGTCCACTCAGAATAGTAGTATGCATACATATACTAAAGTCTGTCTACTTGCTTTGCTCTCACATATAAATGTACATTTTCTTGTTTTTGAATGCCACCATGTATACCTTGACCTGACCCTTGCATCCTAGATCATTCCACCAATCAAGCAACAACTATCCCAAAGATGCCAAATTCTGAGCTTTGGATACCATACATCCCCTACTCTCTCAAGAAATGCTTTCAATCTTCCAGATTCTTCCCACATCCCATTATCTTGTTTGGAAAGACCACTTCATCCCATGTGAGGTCCAGTTTGTCATCCTTGCCAAGTCAATCCTCTTTCAAATCCTTTGTGGGATGAGTTACCTTTACAGTGGACACATCCAAGTTGCATATTAGGATATCAAGCCAGGCAATGTCCTCTGGACTGCTTCATCACATGCACAACTCATTGGCTTTGGAAAAGAGATCTCCATGGTTTATCAGATAATGCAGTATGTGGAGAATCTTGCCATGATCTCTGTGAATCTTCTGGTGGATTGAGTTGAAAACCTAAACCTAGAGGAATATTGACATAAACATCTCTGAACAGTTCTGGATCCATTGGAGGATATTCCTGGACTGCAGATTGTAGATTACAGGGTGCGATCAAGTATCTCATTTTCCATTGGAATTGGGATAGGTTCTCTTGACCTTTGGAACAGTAAGGAAAGACATTTTCATCAAAAATGGCTCTCGTAGAAATGAATATTCTGTGTATTGATATTGACCAAAAGTGATAGCTTTTTGTATTAGGCTTGTACCCTATGAAAACCATCTCCTCAGCCTTAGGAGACAACTTGTCAGGTCTTGTGTCAGATGGAATGTAGACATATGCTTTAGTGCCAAAAACCCAGAAATAGGAAACCTTGGGTTGTTCTCCTTTGTGGAAGAGTTTTATAGGTGTCTTCCAGTGATGTCAACAAATCAGTTGTCTATTGTATATGTGTAATGCAGTCTCAACAGCATCTTGCCAGAATGATTTTGGCATGCAAGCTTGAAGTCACATAGCTTGGGCTTTCTCTAGGAGAGTCTGGTTGAAATATTCAGCTTAACCATTTTGTTGGGAAGTGTGAGATGTAGAGGTAAAGTGAGTGACACCTTTAGATATGAGGAATAACCTCATTTGAATGCCTAAGTATTCCTCTCCTGAATCTGAACATATGGAGGTGAGTAAATAACCAGTAAATGTCTTTGCCCAAATGACTAGATTCTTGAAGTGTTGTGATGTGGAGGCTTTGTTTCAAATGAATGCAACCAGTGCAAATCTGGAGAAATCATCAATGAAAGTAAGGATAAAGCAGGCATGGGAGTGTGGTTTGACAGGCATGGGACCAATAAGGTCAGTGTAAACCAATTCCAATGGATGTGAAAACCTTTTATCAGTTGACAGAAATGCCCTATTGTCCAGTTTTCCTTCAGTATAGCCTTTGCAAGGTGCCATAGTGTTAGGAATGATGACCATGTGGAGTCCTTTAACAGAAGTAGGAGCTGCTTTAAGAGCATTCTTGGACAGATGTCCAAAGTGACAATGCCAAAGAAGATAGGAGTCTTCTTGTGCTAGTGTAGAGACCAACCCAGGGTGCAATGAAGTTATTCTACTTGACATAAACCAGTGCAGGTTGTTTATTGGTGATGTGGCATTGGCCAAGACCACCAAGCCTCTAGCAGCATTCCAAATCATGGTGTGTTTTTTGATTATTTTGCATGTATAACTGTGCTTAGTCAGCATAGTGACTGAAAGCAGATGATGTGTGGCATATGGTGCAAATCAAACTTCTTTGAGGGTAATAGCTGGTAAGGCCTTGCCATTGACATGTTGTTGTATAAGAACTTTGCCAGGTCCATGCATGGAAACCTTTTGGCCATTTGCTACCACAGCATAGCAAGTCTGGTGGCCTAGGTGCACAAAGTCATCAGAGAAGGGTGTAAAATGGTCTGTACAATCTAAATTGATCATTCAATGAGTGTGGGCAAATTCTTGATCCAAATTTTGATATAAATCTTCCTCCAGGGCAAATTCCCTGTGATAAGTGTCAAGGTCATATGATTCATTGAAATATTCCAACAAATCATTGTGATCTGTCTCATATGAAAGTCTGTGTTCATACAGTGTGGATGAAAGGTAGGTAAATTCCTGGGTTGTTCAACAGCAATCTCTGCAAAGGTAACTGCAGGTAAAGTGTCTGCAAGACAAGCAATATTGTTGAAAGAATTATGCTGACCTGTAGAAAGGAAAAGTCCACCCATCTGAAACTTGATGGTCTTCTTCATCTTTTTCTTCTTTTGCCCCAAGATTTTAGGTGCATGCTTAGAAGGGACATTCTGAGATGTGGGCTTGAAAGGGCAAGAATGAGGGTCCTGATTGTTGTTCTTGAATCTCTAGTGAGGAGATCTCTGTAATTTTGTTGATGAGTGGTCTGAAGCTCAGTCCAGCCATATCTATCCTATCTTCTTCATTCCATCCTGCCACAGCTATATATGAAGAGACATTATCCATTATCTGATCCTCATAATGGAAGGTGTTTGGGTCTTTTTCCATTTGATATAATTTGTCAACCTGTTCTAAGTGGTTGACATAGTAGTCTTTGGGGTATGTTTCATAAATAAGTTCCCTGGTATATTCATGAGAATCTTCTTGATAGATGGGAGTATCTTGATAGTGGTCCATCTCCACCATATTTGCAATTCCAATAATCTCATGGGCACAATTTTTGCCTTTAAACTTTCTGCCTCCATAAGCTGCACATTTCTGATCAGCATTTCCCCCTTGTTGTCTCTGAGGACAGGAAGGCTGAGAGCATCTCTTCTGGTTATGCCATTTGTTGTTTTCTTGTTGGGCAGATTGCCCAAGTGTACCAGAGTAGTTGTTATAGGAAGTATAGGGAGTCAGATATTGTTGATTAGAGCTTCATTGATTTTGCTGTGGAGGTGCTCATTTGATAATGGTGGTCTGATTAGCAGAAGGTTGTTGATTTTGAGATGGTCCCACAATGGCTGATATACAGGAAGCCAAAGGTCTAAAGTGGCAAGTGCCATGGAGGTTAATCTCAGTGAGTATTTGCTTTGAGATCTCATTTGTTATGAATTTTGATTCATCCAAGGTTTGACAGATGGTGGAGGAAAGTTGGAAGAAATCATCAGGGAGTTGATCAAAAAGGACCATGGAGTGGAAGGATTGAGGAAGAGTAAAGCCTGCTTGGTTGAGTTGACCAAAGGCTTGTATGGTCCAGCTGAGATCCTCAGTAGCATTCTAAGGATGGATGCAGATGCAAGAAAGTTGATAAAAGAGATAGAATTGGCCTAAGAGACCAGCTTTGCCAAATAAGTCTTTAAGAACCTCCCACAGTGCTTTGACAACTGAGGGGCATGTGGCATCTATCCAGTTGTAATCAACACGGTTGATGAGGGAATTGCCTATAATGGAGGCAATAAAGCCAAGCACTCATCTATCAAGCATTTTCCATTTGGCTCTCTCTTCTTGGGTAGTCATAGCAGTGTGTGTTAATATGCTGTCTATGAATTCCTAGACTGAATAGGCTTGCAAAGCAGATCTAACTTTCTTACTCCAAATGGGATAGTTGTGTTGTCCAGTAAGGACAGGAATATGGGAAAAAAGCAAAGAATTGATCTTGAGTTCAGATAACAAAGGAAGAATGGCCATTCTTTAAAGTGAGGAGATCTAGATGACATCAAAGATATCATCAATAAAGAACATGTCATAGATGTTATGGTTGTACCCTGACTACAGGATCCCCACTAGAGAATCTTTCTAGTATGCAAGTATAGTCAACATTTACACCAGAACCATCAGAACCACTGGAACCACCTGGAACCATCCTAGACAACCATCACCCCCTTTACATGATAACCACCTTGCCCTGTCCTCATTGGAGAACAGCCCTACCTTCTGATGACCTCACTATAGGATGTACAAGTCATTCTTACCCCCTCAAACATCAGATAGGCTGATGTTCCCATCAAGACTATGCCATCTCTTCTGGACTGTTACTCCCTTCTCTGCCTACCATGGACTTACCCCTGACCTTCTTATGTAACAGTATTATCTCCTCCTTGGTCCTCACCACCTGTATTTGGTTATTGCCATCAGTTTCACTATGCTATACACCTATATCATTATATCGCCTTATTAGGCAATCTTCCCTTACTTAGATGTTCCCATATGTAGCCTAGCATAGCATCACAGTTGTATATAAATCCTGGACTCCAGTAGAACAGCTCCCCAGCTAGTTCTATACGACTGTGTAGTCATCTCCTGGCTACACAATACAAGCATATTTCCTAGTGTTCTCTTAACTTGGATCTCCATAAGTCTTAACCCACACTTCTAAGTGGGTGGTAATAAGCTCAATTCCTCCAAGATACAATATGACCACTATCATGCTGCCACCTCATTGGTATCTCCTATACGGTTAGGAGTCAAAATGCTAGGAGATTGCTAGCAGCTGTAACAATAGATATAAGAGATGACAGAAGAAGAAGTAGCATTCAGATTCGAAGTCTAGGTTCCTGGATGATTTCCAATAATCCCAGGTATGGAAGATTGTTGTCTGTGTGGCTTTCTTCCATGTTTCCTATTAGCTTTCCTAAAGTGGCATTGATGATGACACCAATATTCTCTTCATTCTTCCTTGGTATAGTATGGTCTCTACTACCAATCAAGTTCATTTGGGATGTGTACATTGTCATGGTATTTCACCAGAAAGAAGGCATGTGATTCAAGCTCAAGAAAGTGAAGTCTCACAAAGTAATGTGGATTGTTACATAAATATTTGAAAAGTAGCCTTCCTGTAAACAAAGGTGGTGAACTGGCTGGGTGGTGAAATGAAATGGAGGTGTTGTGTATGAAAATGCAGATCCACAGACCCATGAAAAGGCCATAGGAAGGCACTGGAATATACAGAGTAATGGTGAGGGCAATGATAAGACATGCCAAAATGTGTTGATTGAGGGGGAGAAATGGTGGTCAATGTTGCACAAGTGATCAACATTGGAAGCTGAAAGTGTTGGAATTTATTCAAGATAGATAGTTCAGCCACTTGCTTATGTAATGACTACCTTATTAGATACTTCATACTATAGCCTTTTTCTCAGTGAATACACTGAGCAACTACAGATTTATTTGCTACAGGTTATGAGCCCTGATTCAGCTTAGTAGTTAGCTCACCGGATTTAAAATTCCTCAATGGCCACAAATGAGGGAAATTCAAATTGTCAAGCTCAGAGCAGACAGTCAGAATTGGTTGACATGGTGTACAATAACAGTGGCTGGCTGAAAAGCAGTGTCTGGCCAAATATCTTGTGGAAACCCCAATTCTGTAACTACAAGGATGAGCTTATGTGATGAACAATATTTTGTAAGTTCTGAAGTCCATTTCCATTCAATTTCAACACCACAAAACAGCATGGGAACATACATATTGACTATCTAACAAAGAAATTCACTGAGTCACCATAGCATGTGGAGAAGTTGACAGGCCAGGAAAGAGTTAGCAAAAGCCCAGGAAAGAGCAAGAAAGCAGACCCTGGATCAGACAATGAGTCAAGAACCATGCACACAATTCATGTTAGGAGATTGTGCAGAGAGGGTTAAGAGGCAATAGGTGACAAGGTTGAGGTTGGGGAGGTCAACAAGGATATTTGAATGGCCAACAGACCAGGTCAAGTGCATGAGTGCATTGATGAAGAAAGCATTTGAGTGGAGACATTTACAGATAAGACTGCTGCAAGGAGCATAGTGAATGCACCAAACAAGCCCAGCATGTCACTTACAGGGGAGCAAGATGGTCAGGAAATGACTGATAATGCTGGAGTGAAGGATGAAGCCAAGCCCATGATGGATCAAGGCAACATAATAAAGGACAGTGTGAGCACATGGAGTGCATTACACAGCCACAACAGACCAGATTCAGAGTTTTAGGAGTTGGAGAGACTATCAGAAGACCCTGGGAATACAATGAGTGATGACAAGTGTCATCCAAATGTGCCTACAGAACCCCTTGGCAAGCCTAAGACATGGGATTAAGACAGTGAATGTTATGGCAGTTATAACAATGGGACATGTCTGTGTCCTGTCAACCATTCCCATGCTCTCTAGTAGTCCAAGAGTATGAACATCTAGCATCAGGCTAGGACTAGGCTTGGTTTGGCCAAGAGTGGTAATGAAGGGAGGGCAAGATAGAAGGCAAGAGAGGGGTCAGTCTTAGGGAACTTGGTTGATGGTACACAGAATGGTGTATATCAAGGTTAGAGTTACAAGCAAGTGGTGGCCTAATATATATAGTAGTAGCTCTAGGGCTGGTATCTGAGTCCTAAAGCTAAGAAAGGAATAGACACATCGCGTTACAGTATCACATGAGATAAATAGAGGGATGGAAATGGAAATGCATAGCTTATCAGAAGGAAGCTATGTAGAAGGACAGTGTCCATGAGTCAGAAGGAATATGAAATAAGAAATGAGTACATAAGAGGAAATCTGAAGGTGATGTAGACTTATTCCTCAAAGAGGGTTTCATCTAGAAGTTCTGCCCAGGTACAACCTGGGATGTCATAGTCACAAAGGGAGGAGAAGATCTCCTCAAAGAGGGGGAGTCCCAGGTGGTGAAGGTGAAGAGTCAGCAAAGGAAGAGGAGAAGGAGAAAAACATAGGGGATTCTCATTGTTCATAATAGTAAGCTAAAGGCCAAGAAGGCCATGTTGGAGGTTGAGGAGGCATTGAAAGAGGGTACTAAGGCAATGGGTGATGACAAAAATGAATCATGTTGACCTGAGAAGCCAGGTGGACCTTCAGATGAAGTAAGAATGCACATATCCAAGACAACAGACTGCAACTTGAAATAAGCACAGTGTCAGGTGGCAAACTGGTCAGATAGCATAACAGAGATGTTGCACATGAAATTGCAGGCCCACAGGTCCACAGAAAGATTGTAGGGAGGTGCAATGAGGCACAGATTGAGGGAGAGGACCATGAGACAAACAAAGCAGCACTGATTGAGGAAGAGAAGTGGTTACCCAGGTTGTGCAAGCAATTGGCATTGAGAGCTGAAGCAAATGATCAGTGCACCATGATGGATGATAATGACATACCCAGGCCACCTTGAGACCCACCTCCACCACTTCCAGACCCATATGAATGATCCATGTGACAGAATGAGCCCCCAAGTATTGAGCTTGAGGGAGAGTGGATAGGATATGCAAGCTGTAACATCAGACCTACTGGGGACAAAGCAGATGCTTTGGAAGCATCCCAGGGCAGCAAGGCTGAAGAAGCTGTGCAAATCATTAGAATACATATGGGAATGTTTGAAGTGAAGAGAGAGGAGAAACCCACCTAGCAGGGCTGAAGATGAGAGGAGCAAGCAAGATGATAAAGAAGTCATACCAGGCCACTTCCACAGTACCCAGGAATATGCTGAAGATGTTAGAACCAAGCACCACAGGGACACAAAGTTATCAAGTCAAAATATTGGCCCAAAGAGTTATTTAGGTGAAGAAGTTGAATTTGGAATTGCTGAAGATGAAGCACTGCAGTAAAACAATCCAGATGGTGTTGGGATGCATGGCAGGTGTCCCACAAGCAATGAAAACCAGTAATTCAATGATCTGAATGTGCTATGTCCAGATAGTGGACTAGGAGGCCATAAAGCTGAAAAGAGCAATTTGGAATGTGTAGTGGGTGAGGTGCTGTGGCAAAACAATCCAGACAGCATGAGAGACAATGAAACGTACCCTGGGGGTGATAGGAAGCAGCACATTAATGATGTGGATATGGAGTCACTATGTCAAGATATAGGGCCAGTGTTGTGATCTTTCTAGGAGTGACCACTAGCTGGACTGTGACTTTGCAGGTAACACACCAAAAGCACTGGTGGAGAGGAAATGAGTTGTGGTCCTTAATCAAGGTTCTAGCTTTGAACTGTATATGCCAGGCAGACACAATGACAAGTGGATTAGACTGAGATACTATGATACAAGTGACCAGTATATATATGTGTAACAAATGTACATGGACCAAGTGCTGTAATAGGTAATTACTAGAAGTGGTCAAATGAAAGAAGATGGATGTGAGAATGAGAAGTTTGATGATGGACAAAGAAGTAATGATAGCACGAGAAAAGAGCAGAAATTAAGTACATGTGTTATGATGTTATTGTTGGTCATGTGACTTTCACATGGTCATTTGCAATATATCCAGAATCTGAAGGAAATGTGAAAGGAAAAGGCTAAGTCCAAAAAGTTTGAAAATATTACATATCATAATGGCCAGGAGGCCACTTGAATGAAAAAGGTGAAATAGAAACTGTTGAGGCCAAAATGCTGCAGCAGAATGACCCAGGCAGCTTTAGGGACCACAGTAGACATTGTATAAATGATAGGGAGGAGTCTGTTGATGAAACAAATGTGCCAAGTCAATTTATGGGCCTAGGGGGTCCATTGGCTGAATTGTCTGAGTTGGAAAGTGTTGAGGACAAACCAGAGTGGTGAAACAATGTGGAATGCATTTGATACAATGAGAAATGATGTGGAAATGGTGGTGGATCAAGCAATGCACATTATGGCTCTAAACAAGTCACAAAGCAGCAAGGAGCCGAAATTCAGTAAATTCAGCAAGAATGGTGAAAGTACTTGATGATGGATGTACCTGAGCCATCCAGACCACTGAGCAAGGTCCCCAGATATCCCATTGAGCCAGTGAATCCACCACATTGATGAGGAAAGACAAAAACATGATCTAGAAGAATTAGTCACATTCAAAGCAAAAAATGTACATACTAGAGAAAGTAGTTGCATCAAGGCCAAATCAGGCCAATCAGATGTGCCAGATGCAATGTACATGGAGTACAGAGGCTGGGAAAGTGTTTCCAAGGCACAATACACAAGGATGCAGCCCTCAGAGGTGATCAAGGATGGATATGTGAGTGGTGATAGCAGAAGAAGTTGCTAAGACATGACTTGCATAATTAGGGCATTGCTCAGACACAGACACACCACATCATGCATGGACACTGCATACACAAATGCTGCAACATGGACATGATTAATCCATTGATTAGAAATATTTGATAGGTAGATTTATTTCTTCTATTATTTAGATCATTTTTCCTACATTGACTATCACATCTTGATTGAAAGGGAGTGTTGGAATTTATTCAAGAGGGGTAGTTCAGCCACTTGATTATGTAATGACTACCTTATTAGATACTTTGTACCATAGTCTTTTGCTCAGTAAATACACTGAGCAACTACAGATTTCATCAGCAAATTGTCAAGTAACTGTATGGTGCTGTACTGCCACTTACAACACTCACATTCCTATAGTAAGGTCCCCCACTGTACAGTCACTCCACAGTTATGTTACAGCCACTTACAGTGTTCTTGTAATTACCTGTTCTGTGCTATACTAAGAATGACAATGCCATGACATCCCATACAGTTTCATAAGTATTATAACACTGTATTGTGAGCTAAGCAACAGATGACACTATACCATGCTCCAGGCAATGTATGATCCTGTACTGTGCCCTAAGCACTATACAGTGTCATACCATATCCTAAGCACCATACAGTGTTGTACCATGCTCTAAGCACCATACAGTGTCATACTGTGTCCTAAGCACCATACTGTCATATCCCGAAAATCCCTAAGTACAACTCCATTATATTACTGCAAACTCCAGTGTGTTCTCCTTAGAGACACAACTCCTGATTTCAGACTTTCACATATATCTGTTTATATCTACCTCCATTACATCCTTTCCATTCCATTTTTCAACTATTCCTATTTGTCTTAGTTCTGCCTTTTACTTGTCTCCGAACCTGTGTCTCGCTTAGGAACACAGCTCTGGCAATACTTGTACTCTGAACCCTTACGAACCCTATGAACTCCGTTACTAATGCTATGCTCCTCCGTACTATATATACTCTGAGAATCTCCTGTAAACTCCTTAGTTCGAATATTAGTTTAATCCTCTACTCCTCTCCGACTGAGTCTTGACAACTCTCTTCTGAAACCTTCACTCAACTTGATATTCTAACGTCTTAAGTCTTACTACCTCCAACACTCCAAAATATGGGACAATTGAGACTCATGTAAGGGCACACCATATACAGTGAAGCCAACATCCCAACTCCCAAGTCAACTCCAGCGTTCCAGAGTTACTACTGGAGCATGACTCTAACACATACAGTATCCATCAGGTGTAGCAGGTCATAGTAAAACCATGTATAATTGCCAAAATATTCCAGTAGATACATCTAGTCTAGATTAATCTCAAATTCATCATCATCATCAGTCATGACACAAGCCTTATGAACATATTCAATCTTGTCAAGGTATCAGAATGTCCTTACCACTCTCCACATAATGTAGTCACATTGTAGCATATATTGTAATATGGCCATCCTGGGTTGACAATATCCTATTGTAGACAACCACCCTGAGGCAGGCCCACAAGAATTTTTGGATATGGTAGGATACTGATAAATAGGCCCACATAGGTAATGACTAATGAATAAGGTGATGAATGAGCAGGCCTGGAGAGGCTACATAGTATTGTAAGTTTCTGATCTTGTAGGGATTATTACAATCTTTCTGAAACTCCAACAGCTTTGCTGTACACCAGGCTGCTCATCCAACTGCCCCATAGGCTTCCTGACCAGTCATTAGCCCATTTGAAAGATTATAATAATCCCTACAAGATCAGAAACTGTTGAAAGAATGGAAATATACTTATATCAATACAAATGGAATTGAAGTGGCCTGCCAACTGGTTAGGTAGCTTATCAGGTGGTTGGATGAGTGGGCTGGTGTGTGGCAAGGCTGTTGGGGTTTTGAAGAGCTTGTAATAATTTCTACAATATCAAAAACTGTGATCATTGGTTGCCAGTCTCCTTCAGCATATTTCCATAGGCCCAGCTGTTAGTTGCCAGTCCCCCTTCAGTATATTTTTGCAGGCTTAACCATTGGTTGCCAGTCTCCTTCAGCACATTTCCACAGGCCCAACTGTTGGTTGCCAATCCCCCCTAGTATATTTCTGCAGACTCAACCATTCATTGTCAATTCCCCCCAGTATATTTCCATAGGCCCAACCATTGGTTGCCAGTCCCCCTCAGCATATTTTCACAGGCTTGACTATTGGTTGCCAGTCCCCCACAATATATTTCCACAGGCCTAACTGTTGGTTGCCAATCCCCTCCAGTATATTTCCATAGGCCCAACTATTGGTTGCCAGTCCCTCCAGTATATTTCCACAGGCCCAACCATTGGTTCCCAATCCCTCTTACTATATTTCCACAGGCCTGATTGTTGGTTGCCAATCCACCTCACCATATTTCTCCAGGCCCAACCATTGGTTGCCAAGTCCCCTCACTATATTTCCACAGGCCTGACTATCTATTGTACATAGTCCTTGATATATCTATCTCAGCAAGCCTAAATATTTGTTGCAAGCACATGTTACTATATCTTGCAGGGCCTGCTCTAACTGGACCACATGCCCTTCTGGCCAGCACCATTGCACTTTGGGTGTTGGGTACCAGGCTGGATAGTTGTTTGAAGCAAAGAGATTGCAAAACTCTGCAGTGGTGGAGCAACAGGCTTCAGTCAAGACAGATTGTCCTTTTTGAAGTTGGTCTTGGTAGTCCTGGTTACATAACACCTGCTTGCCATAATGAGTGGGAGGTGAGCCTTAGGATATACCTTTCAGGCTTAAGTACTACTATGCCACATCCTATGCCACACTGGAAAAAAAAAGATTGATGACTCAGCCCAGGATGACTAATGGTGATCTCAGAACATTGTGTATACTATAAGTACTGTTATGGATGCTAGTGATCCCCTAGCATTCTGAATCCTAACCATATAGGAAACACTGATGAGATGGCAGCATGGTAGTGAACATATTGTATCTTGGAGGAATCTGGCTTATTACCACCCACTTAGAAGTGTGGGTTAAGACTTGCATATAGTGTCCAAGTAAGAGAACACCAGGAAATACACTTGAATTGTATAGAACTAGCTGGGGAGCTATTCTACCAGAGTCTGAGGTTTATATACAACTGTGGTGCTGTGCTAATATATATAAGGGAATGTCTATATATGGGGTCTTGCCTAATAAGGCAATATAGTGATACAGATGCATAGCAAGGTGAGACTGACTGTGGTATGCAGATACAGGTAAGAGGACCAAATGAGAGGTAGCACTTCTACATAGAGAGATCAATGGGGAAATCTGTGATAGGCAAAGAAGGGAGTAACAGTCCAAGGGAGGTGGGCAACTATGATGGAAACATCAGCCAGTCTGATATTAGAGGGAGCCAGGATAACTCATATGCTGTGCTAATGAGCTCATTGGGGTGAGGCTGGTTCCTCCATGTAGGATGGGAGGGAGAGGTGGTCATTAGGGTGTGACTCACTAGGCGTGACTCAGGGAGTGTGGGCGCCACCATGGCTGGTAGTGTACTGGAGATGACTAGGGTTCTTCTGTAGTAGGAGAGGTAGTAGATTGACTAGAATGGTTCTGGTGTAAGCATTAGCCATAGTTGTGCTGGAGGCAAGTCACTAGTAGGATAGTCCTATGGTTAGGGTACAACTGTAACAATAGGAGCTACTGGTGAGGTGGTGAGGTGGTAGTGGTCATGATGTATCTTGGAGAGATCAAGCTTATTACCACCTACTTGGAAGCACAGGGGAGCTATTTTACTGAAGTCTGGGATTTATATACTGTACATATGGAATGCTATATTTACGCTACATAAGGAAGCATCTAAATGAAGACTAGTGCCTGATAAGGCAGTGTAAGGCTACAGGTGTACAGCAGGGTGAAACTAACTATAGTATCAGCAAGAGATCAAAGAAGAGATAGCACTGCTATATAAGGGGGTCAGGGAAATGTCCATGGTAAGTAGAGAAGGGAGTAACTGTCCACTGGAGATGGAATGTCTGTGGTCTTGATTCAAGGTAAGAGGGAGTAGGAATGATTCATGTGTCCTATAGCAAGGTCATTGGAAGGTTAGGCTGTCCTCTAGTGAGAATGGGGAGGGGTGGTTATCACATGAGAAGGTTTGATGGTTGTTTGGGATGATTCCAGGTGGTTTTGGTGGTTCTGGTGGTGCTGGTGGTTCTGGTGG